>JAOBRD020816100.1:0-13373 GCA_027575215.2 Hydrozoanthus sils
AAAATTAAAAAATTCTTAAAAGTTGTTGAATTTTTCTTGAAATCACCTTGTTTGTATATACTAAAACAATTATTCTCAGTCTCGGTGAATAGTGGCTTTCAGAATATTCACCTCGACTTCTGAGAATAATTGTTAAATATATGAAAAATCATTGAACAATTCACTGTAAACAATGTTAAATTTGTTAAACATATTTAAATCAATTTGCTACTATTGTTCAAAATTGAGCTCTGTCGTTGTTTTCGTGATGTGATTAACAACAAATTATTTTTGGTTGATGCAAAACTTTTTCATTAATGCTTTTATCTAGTGTTCAGTAATTGTTGTAACATAGTAATTACAAGAAAAGACATGGACATCACAAAAAGACTAGAGTGGAGCTGCCAAGCAAAATTGCACTTTTTCATATCAATAGATGTTTTTTTCTGTCAAATAACTTAATCAACAAAGATTAGGGCTATATTATAATACAACTGAAACCAAAGGATTGTATGAAATTGGATTTGGTTTAAAAAATAATTCGTTTTAGATAATAAGTACTAATTGTCTTTTCCAGATACATCTGTAGCTTTAGTCTTGGCTATGCAGTGTTTTTTTTGTCAGTTGGACCAAAACTCCTAACAGTTCATGTCACAAATCCCCATAGTGCTATAGTAACTTTAAAACAGGGCCAGATATATCATTAAGGGAATTGTGACATGAATTGTTAGGAGTTTTAGTCCCATTGACAAAAACCCACTGCATGGTCAAGACAGCTATAAAAAAAAATTTTAAATTCTAATAAGGACCAAAATTTTTTGTTTATAGCTGTAAAATCTTAACAAACCTAAAGATTTTTATAGTATCTGGTTTTAAACACCCTCTTAACCTTTATAACACTTGACAGATACAAATTAAATCATCTCTACTGCATGCTGTCACTGTACATTATATCTTGCAAGGTACAGTTCTAAAGTGCCTTATGTCGTTGCTTTATAAATTATTATAATATTTTCTACACATCTTTCAGTGCTTAGAGCAATCTGTTTTAGGGAATTTCAATAATTATAATCAGAGTTCCTTATTTTAAGTTCCCTGACTTTCTTGGAATGAAGCATTAGCTGCCCGAAAACTTTTTGACATTTATCTTCTTTGGCTGTGTGAACTCTTCTCAATAACTGCTGAACTAGATCTTAATTCTTTTAATATTTATATTTTGACCAGGATTCATTTGAGCTATCCTTTCATGAAACAGCTTGATTTTTATGAGACATTTTAGATATATTTTATAATGTATATTATTTTATGTTCAGCAACAAACATAGATTTTGATCTCATTCATAACATTTCACCCAAAGTGTGTTAAAAGGGTAAAAAGACTTTTTATCAAACTCTTATAAATTATAGCTTCAACTAATGCATTGCCTGAACAACCTTTCATATCATTTTTGTATTTGAAGATTATTTAAATATAGAAATAGTTTTTTTGCTATAACTGCAATGAAGAGTAATTCAAAGTTAAGGAAATCCCTATTAAGATATTTTGTTAACATGGCACTATCCAATACTTCTATATTGTGGCAAAAACTTGTATTCTAGAATTACAGCATAAGGGAGAGCTATGTGTTTATATAAACAGTGGGAATGGTTTCCTTCAATGCAAGAGACCACATTTTTAGCACAGCAGTTGACGTTAATTTATTTTGAGAGATATGACAGAACACATGCTGCACAAAGGCCAGTTATGCAAATTATATGAAAAATGTCAAAATTCAGTCATGCGTGGTAAAAATGTTTTGTGAGTGATGTCACCACACATAATAAGAGTTAAATGAGCTTTTGTTTTTTCATCATTTCATAAATATTTGTATTAGTCTAGCAAGGTTATCAGTTATGGCAACTAAAAGACACTTTAATGTACAGCTACATTAATATCATTCATTGAAAAAGGCAGTTCATTTTGCTGTCCTTAAGGTTAAGTATTGAATTTGAAGTCAGGTAAACTTGCTGACCCACAACCTTTTCCAAGTCACCTAAACTTAGTCTACTACATGCAGTATCTGTGACAAATACATTTAAATAAGAATACTGGCCACTGGGTTTCTCTTTTGTTTTATTTGCATAACTCAAGTCAGTTTTTTAATCCAGGTATTGTTACATGATAAGTAATGGATAGCAGTATGTAATACAAGTCAGTTTCAAAATACAGGAGGTTTAATTTGAACATTACATAAGTTAATTTACACACTTCCAGCATAATAAGATTTTTAAAGTTTGATGTACACTTTCAATATATAAGAATGTCCTATTTTTGACTTGATGCTATATAGCGATTTTGCTAACTGTTAATATTGTTCTATTGAGAGGAGCTCAAAAATTGATAATGATCGAGTTATGAAATTGTTGATATACAGAGCATAACATAGAAAGTTGTCTTCCATTTTGTTTACCCTGATGTAACAAGGTCATCAATAAATTTAGATCTTTCCAAATTTGGTATGGTGAAATTAATCACTCTGCTCTTTTAGTTCACATTCAACTGATTTTGTAACAACTATGGAATTTCTTTCAGTCATACCTCTGAACACTTCATATATAGATTCACATAGTTTAAGCAGAGCATTTTCTTTGCCTGGCGTTCATGGTGATTTAGCCTCAAATCACAGTAGCCTCAGTGTCAGAGATGTTTATGTCACTTGCTTTGACACAGAATGCACACTGTAAGTTAATTTTTATTTTTTGTCATTAGAATGTGTTAACTGTTTGATTATCAGGAATTTGCACCACTAGGCCTAGGTACAAAAAGGTTTCTCATATGTTGATTTAATCTTTTGTAATAGCACACAGTTTTGGTTTAGAAATATGAAAATTTTAATGCTTGTTACCAAAGAGTTAAACATTTTTGTTCAATTTTTAATTTGTTTTAACTGCATAGAGAACCCACTGTTTTCCTTGATTAGTGAAACATTTGACCTAAGAGAAACAAAAATTTCCTGATAAAGGAAACCAAAATAATTCCAACTATTCTAAACACAGGAAATGCCACTTTTTCTGCTAGCATTTTGCTGTTTCTAGGATCTGCAACTGATTTCAATGTTTTTATTAATTGTTTTTCTGATCTAACCTTCCAGGTGGTTTTGCTGACTTTGGTAAACTATTCCCAACACTATGTGAACGACGGCATGGCTGCCCTTCAGGAAACTCTTCTGGGGTGTTCTCAACACCATGTCTTTCCAGTGAAAATTTTGCACCATCTAAAGTTCTGCCCTTTCTTTATCTTGGTTGTCAGGAAGACTCTCTTAACAAGGAGCTCCTAGAAAACTTTTCCATAGACTATGTTTTAAATGTAAGCCAATCTTGTCCTATGTCTGAAAATCAAAGGGCTGGTCACTGCCTCAGGATACCTGTTCGAGACACTGGAACTGAAAATATTGTTGACTGGTTTGACAAAGCATTTGATTTCATAGGTAAGTCAACTCTAACAACAATGAATTTTGATTAACAGTAGGGAGTGATAAATGTAGCTTTTGAGAATCTTTTAAAAATTAAAAAGTTACTTACACTGTGCACCTGTGTTATGGAACAGAACAGCACATAACTGCGTTCTCCTTCGTCGAACGCATCCTAATCTTGCCATTGCTCATGGGCTCAAAGCTTGATGCCATCCATTTTTGTGCGATCTTCATCTGGCTGACTTGGTGGCACATAATGCCTCAACTCCTTGTCATTGTGACCGTAGTGGCATGGTGACCAAGAACTTGACTAAAAAAGTCAAATGCACTTCACTTATCTCTGATTACTTCTAGCTTATAATAAGTTCTGTAGCTTACTTTTACCCTTAGTTTTATAACTGGGTTACCTATAAGATTATCAGTTGAGATTGAAATTTATTTAACATTTGTAGCCTCTTTAGTTACTAATCACTCATGAATGTTGCAGATAAGGTGCGAGAAGGCAATGGAAGAGTTCTGGTTCATTGCTATGCTGGTGTATCACGATCTGCAACCATGGCTATTGGTTATGTTATGAAACACTTTCAGATGACCCTAGATGAAGCATATAGGTAAGTCTTTCATAAATTGTTAGAAAAGCTTTGACAAAAATTAATCTGTATTTAAATAATAAAATTATGTATTGTGTAAATCTACTATTAAAGGGAAACTAAAACCTAAAATCAACCTTTTTTAAATAAAATCCTCAGAGGTGTGGAGATCATATTCAAAAGTTTTTTTCTCATGTCACACTGATTTTTCGAGAAATTCTAGTTTGAATGTGCATGTTTTGGGTCGTTTCGGATCTTTGAGCGTGGGCACTTATTAACTTCTCAGCAGTAAATAAAGGTAAAGTGTGGCATAGGTTACGGGGAACCAAGTAAGCACTTGAACTGTTTATGTTGTTATAAGCTCGCTTTATCCTTGTACTCAGTCAAAGGTGGAAGTTAAATTTTAAATTATTTGCCATGTCTCACTTCAATGATGATTTTTCTTAGTTTGAGCTGATTCTTCCCCATACCTGATGTCATAACTTCCATTTCTGAGCCGCCGGTACAATGCAGCATGTAATGTGTTTTAAACTCTAATTTCTCGGAAAATCAGCGAGGCACGAAAAAATGTTTAAAATAATACTGTTATCATAAAAGTTTTTGAAGATTTTGTTTGACAAAACTCAATTTTAGGGTTCAGTTCCCCTTTAAGTTAGAAAACCACAAAACTTATAAAGTTGTTCTGTGAAGTATTAATTTTTCAGTTATTGAGCAACCTTGTGTCTAAGCATTGACATCTTGGGTTAAATATTATTTTTACAAAGAAATCCTTTCTGTATTGATTTTAATATAAAGTATAGGCTGCTAGGAGGAAGTTCAAAACCTTAAGTTGACAAAATTAATAAGTTACTACTGACCTTGGCCATTCTATTTTTGATAACCAAATTGGTTTTGGTCTTGCAATATTCTTTTGGTTTGGACATAACAATTTAGGAAGTTTTGATTTTTCATTTAGCTAGCACCAGATGTATTTATTTAGCATAGTTCTGGGAGTTAATTAAGGTGTGGTTGAAGGTTAGAAATTTTTTGTCAAAAATAGATCTAGAATGACCAAGGTCAGCAGTTAATATTTTTAGCACCTGTGGTGTCAGACCAGCTTTGGTTGACTAATCCTCTTCTGTATGCCATTAGACTTCCTGTTCATACTGGTCAGTGTGGTGTCTCAATTTAAGTTTTGTTTTTGCATTTTTTGACAGTTAGCAATTGATCTCATTTTCAGAAAATGATTTTTAATTTTCTTGTAAAGATAGGAACTTTAAATCTTAAATCTCAACTAAGCTGTAAATTACATAATTTGTAATCAAATCGTTGGGGCTAAGTAAAATTAAGGGTTAATTTCATGAGTGTTTTCAACTTTTTCCAAAATAGATCCAAAATTTTACAAGGAACCAGGCGATTACATGTTTATGACATCAAAGGCAAAATTCTTCATTCTCTGCAGGATCCCACAAGAAAGCATTACATAACGTAACTCATTTATCACAAGTTTCTTCGAAAACTGCTGGAGATGAAATAAAATCTTTGCAACCTCTGTAAACATTCGGAAATTTTCGGAGGGGTTTGAAATCATTTCCAAGGCATTTTTATGATATTTTTAAAAAAATTCAGAGGTGTTCAAAAATCTTCAGAAATTTATGAAAATCTTCGAAAAATGTTTCTAAGGCATTTTTAAAATTTTCAAAAAATCTTCAGAAATTTTCAGAAGTATATCAGAGACCAATCTTGCTGTTGCTGGACATACTCGCTTCTCTTTCCCAAAATGCATTGCACTTTATGGTTATGGTAGATCATGTTTTTATTTATGAAATTGAAAATTTGTTGATTGAGGCTTCTTTTACATTGGTATCAGTTAAATTTTTAACTGGTTGAAAATTTGCACATTTACTTATTTAGGCATTTCATTAACATGGAACTGGCCTGCTGAACTAAACAAATATTTGACCTGCTTGCCATGCAAATTTTTGTCCTTCAAATCGAGTTTGATTTTTTTTTTCTGGCGCTGTCAAAAAGATGATCAATACTATGGTACTTCAATCGAGTAGATTTTTGCACACTTAGAGGTTTGAGAATGTGTTCAGGTGGTAATTGTGTGACAAATAGTAAACCATGGAGTGTAAGTAAAGGCTTGTGTTATGTTTAAAAAAATACTTCAGTTAAAAAAAAGAGATTGCTTCGTGTAAACAACATAGCCTGTACCATTTAAATGTTATAGCCTGAAACAACTTCAATGCCAATAAAGGTAATATTATCATGAATGAAATATCTAATAAACAACAAACCTTACCTTAGGCCTTTTGTGAAATTTGAAACTGTTGTATTTTACAGGTTTGTAAAAGAAAAGCGACCAACTATTTCTCCAAATTTGAACTTCATGGGTCAGTTGATGCAGTATGAGAAGATACTTGCAAGTAGGAAGTTGTCACATAGTTTAGTCTGGTGCAGCAAGGAAGAACTGAACTGTTTGGATGTATGCTCACCAAGCAACCATTTTGAGCAGCCAAAGAAACCTTTGAGTGGCTCATGCTGCAGTCTGGAAGAAGCTGGCAGTGATATGTCAGCAGTATCCAAAGGTCACAGGGAAATGACAGCACAAGTGTCATGATAGTGCTACCTGTTTGTGTTATTTTCGCCACTGCAAGGAAGCCCTTCTTTTCGTACCATGCTTGAACAGTCTACAATAATACTTCTATCCAATCAAGGCAACCAGCTGTCAAGACAATGATATAGTAGAAGATTTGTTTTGCCAGACAAAGAAACTCGTCTATGTATTTATGGACCCTGACAACTCTAAGTTTTCACAACACTGCTCTTTCTTGTTTATATGCCCGACTCGGAACACTACAGCAAGCAATGCACAGACTGAAGTTATATATTAGTGAAAACTACTCTTGCTGCCAAACAGCTTGTAGCTACTTCATATATGCACTACTCTTCAAATGGGTAGTTTTCAGGTGCACTGGCATTAGACTGCTGCCATGCTAGAAGAAAATCATTTTACAAGAAAATGAAAAAGTAAGCCCCATGGGTTTTCCTAACACGAGAAATGCAATGCTCTTGTGCTGAAATGCATGTTAACTACAATATGTGACTTTTAGTCTTGAGGAAATTTAGTTAAACAGAAAAATGCGTTAACAACTTTTTCTTAGCCTGTTTGTATGATTTTGGCACACAAAAGAAATGTGATATTTACCAGTGAAAACTTAATATATAAATTTTTCCAAAATGTTTGGTAATACAAAAGTTACTGTTCATTGTTGCAGTGCTCTGGATATTCTTCTGAGAATGTCTGGAGCAATCTATGTATCTATGTACTTAAGAGAAGATTATATCAATTCTTATTCTAGCAAACTGTTTCTCATACTTTACACACTAACAACAGTATTGTAGTGTAATTTGTTATCTATATTTGTATGGCAAGTCATTTGTTTCACTGACACATATGTTGCATGGAGCTTATATACTCAAACTGTGTCTTGAGATCAGACACTGCAACTACTTAATCAATTGAGGTAGCCTTACACTCAACCCTCCTACACTATCGCCCCCCCCCCCCTCACCCCCTCTGCTTTGCTATAAATCAATGATTTCAGTGTTAAATTGTAATCTTTACAGAGTTTGAGACCTCAGATACCTTGCATTTGGTTAGTCAGTGACTTGTAAATTCTAGATTTTTCTGTATATCATGTATTTTGTTCTGTAAAAGTAAGGCTTACTGCGCAAACTCTCCAATAAACAATTATCCTTAAGTGAAGCACAGTGTTTTGTAGTATTGTGTCGTCATTGCATAAGATGCTATGCCACTATAAACATCAGTTGTAACAATCAATTCATAAACCAACTTGCATTTGAAACTATATAGCAACAAATGAACCGTAATTCATACATAATTTTTATTTTTAGTTCGTTGCACCTAAAAATGATTTTTGGCCCAGTCCTTGCAAGTTTTGAACATGCAGTAAAAATATATTGAGTAAGAAATTTTTATAGTCGAAAGATAAGTAGCAAGTGGAGAAACTCCATTTTATTTGAGAAGTGAAATCTTAGCTACTACTTTTACATAAAAATACAACTTTCTTGCTCTTTTTAAACTTTTGTTTAATATTATAATTATTAACCTGGGATTATAATATTAAAAAGACTGTGAGATGAAATAGTATGGCATCGCAAAACAGTTTCTTAATAAATAATTTATCATTAATGGTACTTTTTAAATTAAAATTAAAATCGCTACAGTTGTAATTAAAATTTATTATTACGAAACATCTAAATGAAAAAACTGACTATGTGAAGCGCAGTAGTATTCTAGTATTATAGAAGCCGGTAAAATTTTTCTCAAATTAAAATCTGGGAAAAGTTGGGGAGTTTTCTTTATTCATCCTGATGTGTGGCAATCCTGTAACAACGATAACAAATTGATTTGGGCTTTCCAAAAGTTACAATTTGGCTGTTTATTAAGAAATGATCGTTATTTTTTGTTTTCTTTTAGTGGTGGTAAAATCAGGGATCTGGTATCTCTTGGGGTGTCTTTAACGTTTATAAGACCACTAAAGTCTAAATTGGTATTTTTAGGAAATATTTTTCACAAATATATGTTATTTGCCGGCTGGCAGGTCCGTATAGTGAGAAACTGTGACCGAGTTCTTGAGAATGTTACCATGCGCGTAGGCGGAGATGGGAAATTCCGGAGTCTTAAAAGAACCAATCAGATTGCAGCATTCATTACTATGCCCTCTTAGGGAAAAACAAAACATGATATTTATTAATGCTTTTCTAAACTTTTCAGGCAAGGGTGTTTGAAGTTGTCGACTTGTTTTTAGCTGGTACTTTTTAATTCAGGGGCAAAAATCTTGTGTTGCAACGCCAGCCTTCGTAAAACTCCGGTTTGTTGTAGGGGTCGCTCATCATCATTTATTCACGCCATTAGGGTGCTCTCTTCTTTGCCACTTGCGCTGCTTACCCCCAACTCTGGCATCAAACCAAATTGGTTTCTCTACCGCCTTTATCAGTATATCTTTCGGTTTCTCGCTTTCTTCATCCAGATAGCTGCCACGTAATTACGCAATCGATATCCTTGGTGTCATCTGCAGTTTACCTTGAAGGGGTATTTTCGAAAATTACCGACGGCCATATATGGGAATTCTCCTGACCTCCCCCAGAATGTACTAGATACTCTACCGTTTGGGTGAAGCAAAAGTTTTTCATACACTTTTATACTCAAAACAGGGCCAATGGATATCGCTCGATAGGCACTGTTCTCCTTAGGATCTTCCAACTTTCGGGTATGGACATAATTCTAGGAATTTTTGAAAGTTATTTGCACAAGTGATGTTTGAAAGAATGTGTCCGAGGTTATAGACTTGTCGAATCTTGAAGACGTTCGTTTCATCCCTTTCAACGCTAACATAAACTTTCTTAATTCACTGCTATGGACTTGGTGACCCTCTCTCGACGAGACAAAATATTAGTTCAGATGGTCTCGGTCCCCATTTAACAGCTGTATAATCTCGTTTACAATACGATGATAGTCTGAAAACGTTTCTTTCTTTGCACCTAACGTTACACCATGTGGCCGCACCGGAAACCGATCCTACTCCTGCAACATTGCATGCAACGATTACACCACGTCGCTACACGAAAAAGTTCTAACACACGCAACGTTGCATTCAATGTTGCATCGTGTGCACCCGAAACCGATCCTACTCCTGCAATATTGCATGCAACGGTTTCATCGCGTGACTACACGAAGGGTTTCAGTTGCGGGCATCGTTGCACGCAATGTTGCATCGTGTAGATGCACCTTCACATTCCACTTTTCCATTTATCTGATGGTTGCTTTGACGACAGAGCATACAGCTCTAAGGAAGGTTTTAGGGAAAAAATAGAGATCTTCAAGTTGAAATATTAGGGATTTTTAGGGATAAAATGACTGGTTGAATCTGGAGCTGGTGTTTTCAGATGTAGTCAATGCAAATGCTGTGGACCTCAGGTGCATCAGGCAACCGTGGACGGATATGGATGACAAAAATTAGGGATATCTAGGGAAAGTAGCCTAAAATGGGTGGGAAATTACGAATATTAAGGATGAAAAAGGAATTCTGGGAATTTTTAGGACCCTAGGAAAGCCTGTTATTGTTTTTATGTTTATTGCACATCAGTAGTATAGAAAGAATTCCCTCTTTTGCGGCTCAAATGCGGAACATGCTTAAATTATCTATCAATGAATAAAATGTGGCGCACGCATAAATCATCACTGGACGTCAAGACAAACTAATAAATTTGAAGGTTTACAGAAAGCAAAGGACCGAAACAAACGTAACGATAGTTTATTCTTGATTTCTTTAACCTGACAACGAAAATTTTCACAGAACAATATTCCTAAAACCTAACTTATCAGTCGTGAAATTTTACAAAACTTCAAAAACTTCAAGTTACATCAAATTTACAAGATTTTCTTCCATTTCCATGAAATTGTTGTAACATTAATTTTTCATAGTGTACGGAACTTCATTGTATGTATAGGGAATGAGTTATTTCTAATTCTGAAACAAAACATCTTTATTATATCTTGCAAAACATATTTCCTAACTTTTGAAAGCCCAAAAAAAAATTTGGTTTCAAGGCAAAACAAAATTGCTCTAAACTTTAATAATTTCATAATTCAAATATAATGAAGAATATTTAACTAAAAATCACCAATTGTGTGACATTTTGTTTAAAAGCATCGGAAATCCGTTAGAATATCTAAAATGTGTCACAAAACCAAAAGTGCTACACCTAATTTGGTTGACAGGCCAAGCGAGTTTGTGATCATTTCAGTCAAAATTTAAACTTGTCAAACCTAGTAAATAACTCCTTCAATTGACCAGTATCAAAAATTCAGATACATCTTGTCAGGTTCAATCATTTTCATAAAACAAACAAGATCTCATTATTACTACAGACAGAGGGCTGTTAAAGCTTAGAAAACATATAAAACATATTGAAATTAAGGGCCTAAAATTACATGATTGATTAATATTTACATTAAAATTTTATTTACAGTTTATATAAAATTTGGTAATCATCTTATCTTTGCCGCAGTCTACATGATGACACTTAAACTCATACTACGGTTGACCTTGCTACCAACGAGACGCGGCTTCTGGTTGAAATTCAGGGTACTGAGTGGCTGCGACTGAAGACCTTTTTGTTGCTTAGCAACCTGAAGTTCCCTAAATGTCAAATTAACATAATTTGTTAAAATTTTTACTCGATAAACTATGTTGAAAAAAAATGTGAAGCCTCTTCAACAAAAGAACTTTAAAGTCAAACCTCTCTAAGACAGGCACCTTTGGGACCAACCCTAACTCTAAACTGTTTGTCTGTCTGTCTTATCTGGGGTGTCCACCTTGATGGGTTTGACTGTATCAATTTCAGTCGACCAGTTTAGGCAACAGATTATTACCAAATGACCCATCAAGAGTATAGAAGTTTTGTGAAATGAAAACCTCTTTAACTGAGATAAATTGGCCTACAGATAGCTAATGTTACAACACAAAAAGAAAAATCACTAGGGTGATTTACAGTGCAGGGAACGATTACCTAACTAATGTGGTACTACAGACTGAGTGTTGGTGAGGGCAGCCAATAACAAATTAATACATGTTGCTGACTTCAGAGTAAAATGTGGTGAAGGGGTTGACATTTATGAGGGGAAGTACAGTAGGGAACAGTTTGTATGTAAAAAGAGTACTTGTAAATGTACTGGTTTATAAAGGCAGGTGGACGAACAAATGTTCAATGTTGTTGATTGACCCTGGTTCAGCATTTAGTGGGAGCAAACTCTGGGAGATAACTACCCCACTGAAAAAGTGACTGTAAAACCAAAAACATTAATTTGTATGAAAAACCCACCTGGATAACAACTCATTCTTGAACTTCTCTGTATTCAACTCTTTCCGTAGCTGGGCCTAAGCATTTTCAAAACAATCCGGTGTGAACCATTAATAACATATTTTTTTTTTGCAATTAACAAAACTAAAATCTTAACAGGTTCAAGATGAAACTGCCACATCAAAGCCAATTGATGCACTATTAAGGATACAGGATAAAAAAGCAAATTTTTGTCTTTTTTCGGGCAATTCTACGTTTGCTCACTTTTATGCAAACACTAACTAAATATGAAAACTTCATTTCGATAACCCTTAAGCTTTCCGGGTTATTGAAAAACGAAATTCATCTCCTAAAATACTCCCGAGAAAACTTGATTTTGCAGTGGTTACAAATGTCAACAGAGGTGTAAATGGACGTAGTCTTTTGATGACCACCAGGATATGTTAACTACGCTTGAATACTATTTTGCAACTATTAAACTTCAGTTTCGAACAGTTGGACTTTCCTTGGCTTAGTGCTTTACAAAACGGTTTTTAAAAAACATGAAAAAGACAAAATAAAATTCAAGCCCTTTTTGTTCTTCTTGAAGAAAAAAAAGAGAAGTGTGCTCAAACTTTCGAGACAAGAAAATAAAACAAAATTTGCAAACTCTGACCGTGAGTTTTGATGTGATCAAGATAATCAAGTGCGACAATGGCCCCACCAGCAAATCCAAAAACAAAATAGGGTTAAGTAAGACAACGCTCAAGAGTAGTGATGAAGATTTGTGTGAACGTGGAACTTCAGAGTCGGTTAATGACGGCAACAAAGATTTCCCTCAGTAGCTGAAGTTAAAGATCAGCTTCTTTTCAAACCATGCGACAATGCTGCCACATTCTTCCTTTTGCCTATTCTGATACAATAACTATACATTCGTCCTGGAAAATATTATAAACTTATGGTGCGGCATGCAAAGTACATTGATATAAAACAGAAAGCGCAGTGAAATGTGACAGGCAGCAAGTCATGAGGAGCTTCCGACCATCCATTATTGGCTCTGCTTAATTGGCTTCATTTAACATTTCGAGGAGGTGTTAAAGTATCAGCAAGAGACCACAATTCTCGCGAAAACCCAGTTCGTGTTTTTCTCGCATATTCAAAATGGGGTATTTTGATGACTTTAAAAGGTTATAACTTCATCTAGTTGCAATCAAACTTGCCCAAATTTTCACAGCTTATTGACAATAGCCGGATGTTTAAAAGGGTGTCGGGATTTGTAATTGTTTAATAACAGAGATATCCTCGAATCAGTATGTGATTAGCTAATTTTCTAAAACTTTTAAAGAAAAGAGCTGTTAAATTTAAACCACATAAAAAGCTTGAAATTACCAGACACCCTTTTTAAGTATGAACATTTAAGATTACGAAAATCGCATTCTGACAGCTATTAGTCAAAACAGGCGCGAGGGTTAACATTTGGCAGACAAGAGAGACTTTTGCA
>JAOBRD020816205.1:0-13372 GCA_027575215.2 Hydrozoanthus sils
TCTCCGTATCGCTCCCTCTTTCCTTTCCCTATGAAAATCCACCACTAAGATTGACAACACTACATTTTAATATTTTTCATTCACCAGTTTATTAACAGAAACCAATGAACATAGTATACAACAAGCCACTTGCGGGTGGTAAGCCTGTGCTCTAGTTAGCGTTTTTATCAAATAGTAATATTTAACAATTATTCTCAGAAGTCAAATTGAATATTTTAAACGAGACTGAAGAGAATAATTGTTTTAGTATATACAAACAAGGTGATTTCAAGAACTTTGATTTTTAACTTCTCACAAACGTTTTAATTTATGCACGCGCCAAAACTAGCGACTCGCTTCCATGCTGCTGAACTCATGCGTGTAAATTAAGTAATGCGAAAGAGTCAAACGACTTACAGTTCACACAAAGAAACTCAGCCGTAAGGAAGTTCTTAAAGAGTTCCTTGCCAAACAACGTGGGTTAGGTGAATGACAATTGCTAAAGAACCATGTGCTTGCTGGAAAGGCTGCGTTGCAGTAGCGACATTTAGATTGTCTTGAATGGAAACTTTCTTAAACTGAATGAGACATGGAACTTGCGCATGCAGTCGCTTGTTGGATGAAATGTGTCTGTGACTGTAAGGCTTGAGAGTTTTAGTGAATGAGAGTCGCAATAACGGTGAAGTTTGAAGACATTGTCACAAACTGCTCAAAGGTCGATCAGCCGATCGTTCAATGAGAGAAATCATACCTTCAACTCTTTTGTGGCCTCAAACAGCGAACCTTGAGATAGCAGTTTTTTGCATCTTGAGCTGAAGTAATTTGTTGTTTGACTCATTCCTCAAATTAAGCAATAAATCGCATTTTGCGTGCCCCTGTAATTTTTTAATGCACGATGGGGGTGGGGGGGGAGGGATGTTGGGCGAATTGATACAAAAACTTGAAGGTCACGAGCCGTCCACGGCGAGTAACTTTCAAGTTTTTTATTATTTCGACCAAAGTGTTGCTTTGTGACTTGAATCACAGAAGAAGACTGGATGTTAGGGAGTTGATCAAGCTCGTGTGACCAGGTAGGGTAATCCATTGAGTTCGAACAAATCTAGAGAAACTAGCTGCCAAGGCAGGGTAGGTATTGGGTAGGGTTGTAGTGGCTCTCGTGGATTTTGTGATTGCATTGCGCACAAGTTAGACAGCTGCTGCACAATTCCGAGATCTGGCTATTGATGTCGGGCAAGAATACACAGTTTCGAGCATGACGGAGGGTGAATTCCAGACCACGATGTGCAGCGTGCAGCATGCAGTCGACGTAAAATTTCTGGTCGCATGGCCGATGGGATGACAACACGATCTTGCTTAAAGAGAAGTCCCTCGTCCAAGGTGAGTTCATGGAGATAAGTCCAATAGGGTTTTGCTAGAGATGGGACAGCAGACTTATCATGAGGCCGCCCTGACTCGACAAGGGAGGAAGTTCGGGATCAGAGCTTGCTTCGGTCCTAATATCTTGCAAGGTGGCATCCTGAAAATACGATAGATCGGGTTTGATTGTTTCAAATTCCACACGATACACTAGTTCCTCATGCAGCTGCTTGTGCAACGTTGTTGGCAGTGGAGCCCTAGAGAAGGGGTCAGCAAGGTATAGGGATGAACCGTTGTGATATTCTACATTGAAGGTGTAGCGCTGCAGGGAGAGTATCATGCTCTGGAGGCTGCGTGGTGCGGAAGCTAGAGGTCGTTTGAAAATAGTTTCAAGAGGTTTGTGATCACTGTGAACAGTCGAGGCGAGTTGAGTGAGATGCTTGGCCACACCACATACAAGATGAGGATTGTTTAGGACCAGCCTGTGGTCGGGGTTGTTGAGAAAATGAACGACGCATGCCTTTGTTTTCTGTGGGTGTAATTTTGTGTGCTGCTTCCTCCAATTGGTGCCTAAATATTGCCCATTCAGTTTTGAGTCCTGCTTCAAAATCACCAGCTTTGGAGAGAACTTGTGCGAAGGAGAGTGTATCAAGGCAAAATTTTCACGGAAAATTAGATCACTGCGAAACGACTTGAAGGTATTGTACATCAATAACAAAAATGTCACGTAGTAGGCGATCTGCGACCGCTAACCTGACTGTGGTGTGCCAGTCTTGAATCGTCGTGCCTTGTTCTTGCTTCAAAATGCGTAAGAAATTGTGAGTGCTTTGAATTACTGGTTCTTCTCCCAGATAGTGTCGTGAAAGTTGTGCCAGCCGGATGTTGCTTGTCGGCCACAGCGATTTGGGCGTCAATGGTAGTAGTCAACACGTCCCATTCGGTTTGAGGAAAAGCACAACAAATAGCGGCCATAGCCTTAGATCGTTCGGTTGTAATCCATTACTCATCACTATCCTCACTCTTGGACGAGTCTATATAATCCTCGATTACCTCAATTATATAGTAATCACGATAGTTTGCTAGAAAATATTTAAATGCTCGGCAGCGATCTGAAGAGCTGGCGTCGAATATCGGTCGATCTTTTCCCGTGATTGTTGGACAAACGAGCGAAGTTTTCCAGCGGAAATCCACACAAGAATTATCCAAGAGACGTGAGTCACAAAACGTCTGACACCATTATACTGTCACCGCCGAGATAGGTCCTATGAGATTGTCGCTCAAGTCATAACTGCGGACCGTTATTTTACACCTCTCTTGGAATTTTTGTTGACCTTTCCCTCGGCGCAACACCTTCATCACCTCCATCGAAACCTCTTCGTTTTCAAGTTGATTCTGGTTGCTCTTGTAACACTATTCATGTCAGTGACCTCAGCAAACTCCCATCTGTAAAAATTGGGCCCTCTGTTTTTCGGCTTCTAGATTACTCAAAGTCAGTAATACCAACTCAAGGTCAGAGAACATTATATTGTCACCGCCGAGGTAGGTCCTATGAGATTGTCGCTCAAGTCATAACTGCGGACCGTTATTTTACACCTCTCTTGGAATTTTTGTTGACCTTTCCCTCGGCGCAACACCTTCATCACCTCCATCGAAACCTCTTCGTTTTCAAGTTGATTCTGGTTGCTCTTGTAACACTATTCATGTCAGTGACCTCAGCAAACTCCCATCTGTAAAAATTGGGCCCTCTGTTTTTCGGCTTCTAGATTACTCAAAGTCAGTAATACCAACTCAAGGTCAGAGAACATTATATTGTCACCGCCGAGGTAGGTCCTATGAGATAGTCGCTCGGATCATAACTGCGGACCGTTACTTTACACGTCTCTTGGGACTGCAAGACAGTACACGAAAAGGGATACTTAACTTTTACGTGGAGAGTGTTTATTAACTTCAGCAAGCTCAGCTGCCTCCACTGGGTAAGTCAAATCTGCGAAACACATTCTTCTCACAGCTAAGGATGTGGACTTCTCTCTGTTCGTAACACTCCGCCAGCAGGGCATACCTTCTCTCCAGCGCAACACTTATGTGGTCACACACTTCGCAGTGATCTCCCGCAACCTGTCAATACCTTGGATCCATGCGTTGCATCTCGTGAAATTGTTGACTGAACATCTCCGGCGAAGAGCCCAGGAGAAACAGGCCTATGACAAACACACAGGCTCACCCTTACCAGAACTACCACCTGGCAGTTATGTCTATGCAAAACTATGCACCTCCTACCGCTAAGTCTAAGGCCTGGATACCTGGAAAGATTGTTAACTCTGCAGGTCCTCGCTCTTACATCATCCACATAGCCACCAGACCAACTCGACGGAATCGAGTACAGCTTCAACCAGCCCCACCTGGAGTCTTTAATATCACCCCTCTGCATAAACCAGTGACAACTCTTCCAGACAAGCTTCAACCAAACCTACGCACCACCACTGGCACACTCCCTTACACGCCCTTCAGAACAACGGCGTGCTCGCCAGAAGACTCTCCTCAATTTACAGGCGCTGCAGCTTCTCCAAACTCTGAACCCAAGGATGGATCACCCTCACTCAATTCAGCTATCCACACACCGCCTTTATCCTCCTCAACATCTACGGAAGCTGCATCTGATATCCAAGAGCCAACCGGATCCTCTTTACCCTCTGCCTCTCATGACTTGGAGCCACTCATTTCAACCGCTAAACAAACTGTCAATCGGAGTGGCCGAGTAATTCGACGAACTGCTCGTTATTCAGACTATTCACTTTAGTTGATACTCATCTGTTTGTGTTATAGGTGATAACTTCCCCTTGACTGGAAAGAAGACAGACTTACAACTCACCTTAACAAGAAGTTTTTAACACATTTTAATACATTTGTTTTGTTATGATTTACATTAACAGTCTCAAGGTTTGGACTGTTTGTTTTATTTTGTTTTTGTTGAAAAAGAAAAGCGTGTTACCTGTCGCGCATTGTGACTTGGCGTTTACCCGTTATGCAGTTTTGGTTTACACTTCTGGCCATATGCGGCGGCCATATTGAATGTTTAGAAACATTAAAGAAGCTTTCGTGAAGCCTTATGTCAGGGCCCATTACAAGTGCATTAAAAAATTACAGGGGCACGGAAAAAACGTTTTATTGCTTTGATGAAATAACAAGCAAACAAATACGAAAAAGCAAAGAGACGCGTAACGTAATATCGGCATCCAAATTCTCCTTACGTGTACTTTACACGTCATTTGCCATCTTGTGAGAATTTGAACTGTCGCGAATCTTGGAGTATACTACTCAACTTTATCAGAATTTTTGCCTTTAAAAAAGGCCAACAACTACCTCAGTTCCTAGAGAAATTACAAAGCAATCTTATTTGCAGTAGCTAAGGCAATGTTTTCTTAAAAGTTTTCAAGTAGCGACCGGAAAAAATAACTAGTGGTCTCGAGAAAATCTGGTCCGGATTTGGGAGAAAATAAAATTCATTTGGACGCCTTGGATAGTACCGAGAACATGCCGTCGAGCTTAACGCTATCTGTAGTAGCAGCAGAGCTTCATGTGCCCTGGATATGGGTTGGGACAGAATCACGGCTGCTTGATGGAATCTGATGAATGAATCTGGTTGCCAAAGCTGTTTAAAGAGCCATTGAAATCAAGCCGCGCTGTCGTGTGCAACACTCGGCCGATTATGGTTAGAAACTTAGACGTTTTATCAACAGTTCTTTTGTCATCCATTTCTGAAAGACTATTTTCAATTCCTCGTTCTTTTCTCCATTATAAAGAGTAGAAAGAAGTCGGATAAATATATAAACTCAACAAATTTGTATTTTAGAACCCATTAGTAATAGTAATTTTCGAAAAGAAAAACAGTTTTTCGGTGTTCCTGTCACATTTTTCGGGCTTGAAAAGTGCAATGCTGACGTTGAAGGAGGCATGTGACATAGCAAGAGGCATGAGGCAATGACGATTTTTATTTCGCAAAACAATATTGATTCTGCCTACAACAGTCATATTGTCATAACTTAAATCAAAGAATTATTCCCTTGAAATTGTTTGAAATAGAAATTTTCTTATTTTTTTCAAAAGAAATGAAAATTTTGAAATCCACACAACTCGTTGCTCTACGTCACAGGTTACCAGTCCCTAGCCTACTCGGTCAAAATTTACATTCTAACCTTTTTTTAATTAAAAAGCATAATTAGACGCAGAAATATTCTTCGGTGATTCGATTTCTGATTTCATAGATGAAAAACGTCTTAATCTAAAAAGTAAAAAAATAAGCTTTATTAGGAATTTAATGTATTCCGAATTTTAAAAATTGGCTAGCTGTTTCCTGACTAATAAAAGCTACTCTTCAAACATTTCTCGCTCTTGATGTGTCTAAGTAATGTTACAAAGTGATTACTGGGTGAGTTTTTATTACTTTTAACATAAGAAACCATTTCGTCGAGTACTTCGTATTTTTTGTCAGGGCTTTTATATTGTAAAGTTCGCTGAGCTTGCTCTCAGACTAGTCGACTGCAGTAAACACCTTAATACACTCGTTTTTATTTGTTATCAAATATGAATTATAATTTTGTATGTTGTCACTGGCTAACATGTTTTCTACGAAAAAAACTGGTTATTTGGAAGCAATAAATATGGCGGCAGATTCAGTGTTGTGCGACACCTTTCAAAAGCTCTTACAGAACACGGTTTTTGCGCTCTCGACCAATCAGCGCGCGAGATTCACTGGGGTTATTTTATGATATCAACTAGACACCCGTAAAGGCGTTCTCTGGGCTGCCTGTTTGTCAAATAGCACTTATTCGTACTTCATTTTCGGATACATCAATGTGATTGTTTTCATAATATATCACTGCTGTCTCTAAAGTATCCCATTGATTCATCAGATGCCGCTTGTCAGCTAGTGAGACACGAAAAAACTTTCTCAAAGGCAAAGAAAGCTGTCCCGAGTTCGACTCTGACCTCACTAGGTACTGATTGTTTTTTTTTCTTTTCTCGATAAATAAAATCTTAAAAAACAAAGAAAGTTAACTTCTATATATTTTTTTAACCTTAAGTGCATGCAATGTAAATCAAAACTATTTTTCTTGAGCGAAAGCGCCGAGTTGATATTTTTCATGTCGAGCTTAGCGGCCGCGCCAGGCAGCAAGATCGTAGCTTAGTGGTTGCCTTAAAAGCAGAAGGTCCGGTGATCGAGTCCGCAGTGGACGCGTCTTATTTTTTTTTCTTTTTCCCTTGAAACAATTAACTTTTTTTTCTCTATTTTCTTTTCAAGAAAAAAAAAACTCATTTTAGCAGAAGTAAGAAATGTTATCCTGAAGCACATAAACACGATATGAACAATCTCGTACATCAAAATATAAATCTACTAGTTGCTGGCGATTTTCATATTCTCGTTCAAAATGCTGAAAAATTGAAGTGGATAAGTGAGATAGAATATTCTCAATTTCAATATACTTCAAAGTCATTAATGCCCGAGTCAGGTTACAGCCTAGTTGACCTATTGTTGTATTTTAAAATGCTGAAAAATTGAAGTGGATAAGTGAGATCTCAGCTGGTGACACACAAGATTTTCTCATGTCGACATCACAGTTACATTATAGCTGTCAACTCACCCGCATTGAGCAGGTGTCACAAAATTTCAAGTCTCTTCACCCGCTCACCCGCTCTCATTTAGCAACTCATTTTCTTGCTTCAATATTTCCTCGAGTCTGGGAAATGAGCCGTTCATGTATGTTCATGATCATCCTTTAGTTTAGCCTGCGAGCCGGCTCTCCCGAGGCTGGGAAGCGAGCGGCGAAATCGGCGATCAAAGAGAACTGCGGGGGATTGCCTCGCTTCCTAGCTAAAAAACAACCGTCATACATGCTCACGAGCAGACAGTAAAACTTTCTCAAACATTTATTCATTTTGAACGGTTGTTCTCACGTCTTGAAATTTTTACTCAAAATTCTTGCTATTAGTATTGTGCAAATCAATATTTAAAGAAGCAAAACATAAACATTGATTTGCCGCCGTGATTTTAAAGAGCACCATTTATTTGTTTGAGAAATTGTAAACACTGTTTTTATAGTTTGGATTGTTTGAATATTAATGTACTTTTTACTTTGAAAACATGCAGTGCATATTTTGTTGCATTTTTGGTATTTTCTGGAATTTCAGTTATCTGTATTTGCAAAATTTCATCGTATGTGATAGTTGCAAAGTGGTAATTTTCTACAGTAACTTCGAAACAAACACTCGAGTGGATGTTATTAATGAATAGCCCAAGATAGCGAACCAATCAAATTTCGCCATTTAAGGTTTGTATATACTGACAAGAGTTGTATAATGATGCCTATTGTTTTATTAACAGTACTATTATCAGTACTATCATTATTGAAATCAAAATTGGTGTTTGGCGTCAGTGATTGATGGTAAAGCCTTGTATTTATTGATAATTTCAACATGAGAATGACGATATTGAAATTTAAAGGTTTATTGACAGACATGTTTCGGCGTAACTTATGCCATCATCAGCGTGAATGTCCAATACTTAGGTTGATTTAAATAGCTAGTTAGCACTTGCAAATGTACAATATATAAGGAAAAACAAAAACTATAAAGATAAAGAAAGTTTTGCATTCGTGACTTGTTGATTTAGCATAGGGTTTAGCCATTTGATGTGCATGGCTTCTTTAAGCTTAATTTGATATTCTGCACGAGCCGTGTTTAAGTACCTTTGCGGAAAATAGATGTTACCACCTGATCGTTGTGTTATCGTTATAGTTTTTGAGATAATTCGCATATTTGTGATCATGACAGCCTTTGCATTTACCTTGGCTACTCGAAAACAAAATAACTCTATTATTAGTTTAATTCGCTTGTTCTCAAGGGAAACTAGCTCGATTTGGAAAAATGTAAACAAATGAGAGTATAAAATGAGAGTATATACTCTCATTCGTTTACATTTTTCAAATTCGAGCTATAGTTTCAATTCAATAACAACAGTGAATTTCTGCTTAGTAATCACAAATGCACTTTAATAATTACTTAACTTTTTACGTTTAGCTATCTCTTTTGATTCTCAAAAGCGTTCTATATAGTTTTATACTAGTAGTTTTTATCGGAAGTAAAGTGCTGCGAGTAGTACCGCTGATGACGTTGATATTGCGAAACTGCAGGCGCTAAAATCATCCACTCACAAGATAGACTACTATCGTGGGACACAGGGATCCCACAACGGACTGTAATAGTGTTGCTACTCGCTTCGCTCGCAGTAATAAGTTTTAGAATAAGTAAGCTGTGTTCTACTAAAGTTTGTAACAGGTAAAAAACAGAGAAGCATTTGTGATTACTAAGCAGAAATTCACTGTTGTTATTGAACTGAAACTATAGCTCGAATTTGAGAGTATATACTCTCATTTTATACTCTCATTTGTTTACATTTTTCCAAATCGAGCTAGTTTCCTTTATTCTTTTGCAACGAGACTAAATTCAAGATGAATTCAAAACTTTACTCATAGATAAGTCTAAAAACTAAGATTTCTCACGGTTATAGGGCTGAAAGGTTTTTCCCTGGTGGTAAGACCGAGTTTTTACATGTAATGGTACTTTAAGGAAAGACAAGATGTTGACCAATAAACCTTTTAAAGGGTGGGAATGGAATAAAATAAGTAAGTTCACGCCTTATCTCTTGGCCTGCCGTATCCCTTCCACTCATTTCCAAAGGCCAAGATTACGACGGAGTCTCCGCAGTGCTGTTCACGGCTGTCGTAACGTCACTTTCTGAGCTGTCTACGTTGTAATCTGATGGTTCAGGAATTTCCAACTGTTCATTCTCAGAAGTATTTTCCCTGCTAACAAGCTTCTGCTGCTGTCCATTCGGATGCTGCTGAAAGTCTGCCAGCAAACCCTGCTTAGAGTTGCCGCTGTCAATATAATTCGCGGTGTCATCCGAGTCACCTGTTTGTTTTATCGTATTAAAATCCGAAGAACTTTGCTGCATCTGTTCATTTAAAAACAACGTCGGCTGTAGAACATCACTGCCCTCTGTCTTGGCAGCTCTCGCCCCAGTTTCCGTATCCCCCGTTTCTGTCTGTCTTTCAGTCGTCATAGCAACAAGCTGATCATTATCCGTGACGTCAGAGCAATATTCTTCCGACGACTTCTGTTCATTTCCGTTCTCAGAGAGAATTAACCGAGGTTCGGTTGCAGCTTGGACGACTGAATTGTTTCCGTTACTAGCTGCTGCTACAGTTTCCGCAACTGCCTCGACGTCCCCCCGTAAATCTTGCTGTGTGGTCATCGTTGCATTCGTTTGGCTGCTTGTCATCGCAATCGACTGCGTTTCCATGGTTACAAGTTGCGATACCTGGACATGTGCTGGTATCTGCTCCGTTTGCTGTTGGCCTGGCGCAGGTACACTGGTGTCGTGTTCCATAACTGCTGCTACCTGCACGTTCGGTCCAGCTTCCTGCAAAGCATGCAATAACATACACTTAATGTATGGTCAAGCGGGGCTTTTTACAGCGTTTACGGTATACAATTGCATTTAAAAACATCATTTAAACAGGCTTCCCTCTCTCCCTCGCTCAATGCTGTTTGGAGTCTTCCACGATTTGAATCAAGTTAACTTCTTATTACTGTACCTGCGGCGTATCGAAGACTGCGTCCTTCACCAAACTCGCCAGATCAAGAACAACTGTTCTTGGTCGCTTAGCAACTGGTTCGGTCTGGTCCTCGGTTTCTTGACCATGGTCTAATTGCAGAGACAGCTGAGCAGGTGTAACTCGACTGGCCTCAGCAAGCGCATTGGCCACACTGATTACAGCGGCTGACGTACCTTCAAAACAAAACCATTTTTATTACTTTTTTCAGTTGTTCCAGCAGTTTAACCTTGTTCTGGTTGTGCTCTTGTTTTGTGTACTGAACCTACAGTAAAATTATCGTTAATCGAGTAATACAGCGGAGGAAATAGGCTTTATGCATGTTTACGTCAAATACCCCCAAGCCTCGCTTTCGAATCACGAAAGTGTGAAAATTTTCATAAATCAAATGCCAAAGCATCCACAAATGAAAATAATTCCCTCGTGAACACGGTTTGCACGTGCAAAATGCTCACACCTATTTTTTGAATACGAGAGTTGGGGTGAAATTGACTAGTTTGACGTAAACATGCATAAGGCCTATTAGAATAAACTAATTCTACTTTTTAACTCTACAATTTGATTGTAATTTGACATACATCCAATATCTTATGAAACTTTATGCAGTGTTCTTATACCATGAAATGTTTCGATTTACTAACATAAATGTGCGATGAAATTGTTTTGACATTTTTTTCCCGATTCTGACTGAGCTAATACCAAAATTAATAAGCTACACATTTCTAACGAAACACATTTTCTGGCAACGGTCTTAACCTGCTGAACACCAATAAAAATACTTAAGGCAATAGACGTTTCTTTCCATAAAATAGATATACATTAATTTTGATATTTGTTTTCGTCTGTAAACTTAAACTAACAAGTTAGTTCTGAAGTATAGTCTGCAATAAAATTGTATCTTATTTGAAAATGGAGACGATCGTCTTGCTCTTTAACCCTCTCAGTTCTACAACATTTGTCGACATCCAAATTTTCCAACATAAAACAAGCGGAGCGGATTAATGCAGCGAAATGCCATGGGAAAAGTTTAATATCAACTGAACTTCAATTCCTTCTGTTGGAAGCAGTAAAATAGCTGTTCTAAACCCATGACATTGATCTGTTTATACAAAAGAAAAAGTGCTCTCCCAACTGAACTGTATTCATTCCTGTTGGAATCAGCAAAATATTTGTGTCGAGTCCACGAGACTGGTCTGATTCCAACAGAAATTTGGCCAATTTTAGATCACTAAATTAATTTCTTCACCATTATTACGATTTACAGGTTAAAGTCCTGATTGTTTTAAAAAAACACCTCTTTTACAATAACTGCCTCAAAGATTACTCCACAATATACCTCAATGGACAATCCCTCTTACCTGATGTGGTTCCAGGGTGACTGTTAGCCATCACTTGGAGCTGAACTGTGTCTGCAGTTGTCACTGAACCCAACACAGAGGTTGCCGCATTAGTGACCCGCGGATCAAGCACTGTTAAGATGCTACCAGCCTGTGGCTGTGCCATGAATCCATCTTGTGCTGGCAACTGAATGTTACTGTCCAATGACTGTGGCAGGTAGGCGACTGTCTGTCCACCAGATGTGGATGTGTCAAATGACACAGAGGCCAGTGAGGAGATCTGGGATGGCTGGAGGGAACTAAGGGGAAGTGTCGTGGGGATCTCCCCATCAGTCTGCCCGGCATACATGTTGTTATTGGTGACAACAATAACAACTTGACCTTTAAAAATACATAAACGACAACAAATCTGTCAGATGATGTCAACCAAACAGACCATTCAATATCAAACACTTAAATTATGACGGGAAGATAACTTCCAGTTTTTCATTGCAAAATTTAAGAAAGTTTTCTAAAAAAAACTTTTAAAGGACTTTTTTTGAAAGGGTAAGAAAGACAGAAGAACTTTAAAGATATTGAGCAATTGAAGAAGCGGTATGTTGCAAAATATATGGTATATAGTTTTTAAAAAAAAACTATTGAATGCGTCGGCGAGTAGTATAAACTTGAAGTATTATACGATAAAAGAATTATCGTCGCCGTGAGAAAAATATACTTGGAAGCCATTCAATTTTTACCAATGAGATAGCTGAGGGATAGACCTCGAGGGCTGATGGAGAGCAGATTACAGAGCTGCTGCATGTGTGTAAATAAATCTGGTAAAGGGAGAAGAAGTCTTGTTTGCAAGATATAATGCATCGAAATGTACGTTATAACAAATGTAGTTTAAACGTATATAACTTGAATATAAATGAAGAGCTCCGTGCAAAAATGGCCTAAGTGACGATTTTAGGTCGAAAAGTATAATTAAGATTTAATTTCCTTGGGTTTTCTTGCACCCACGTTATCTCCAGTAAATAAAAATGTTATCCCGGTTGTTTTTAGCGCTCTTAATGGAGCAGAAAACAGGCAAAAAAAGTCAACTTAAAATACCTCTTTACTTATTACACGCTGCACACCAGTCTCTCATGGGAATTGCATCATCTCTGATACACAAACAGTTCGAACTTTTTGGCCATAATATTTATTTGTGAGTGACTGTTGTCTACGATTCTTTCACGAAAGTTAGAAGCAGATAAGCATTGTGATTGCAAACTCGTCACTTTAGTCATTCGATATTACTTTTGCTTTTAAGAACTGGGGAGGAAAACTAAAATTTTTTGCCTTCGACTTCTTAATCAAAACAATGTTCTCCAGTCAAGAAAACTACAATTCCAGCAAAGTTCATCTTATCCCCTTGGCGATGGTATGCAATGATTGTCTCTCTTGGTGTTATGAGCCGTGTGACAGCCATTTAATCACAGTGATTTACTTCCCACTTTTGGGTTCTTTCAAAAGATCGCCTCGACCCACCATTCTGACTTAATGATGCCAGCCTGGGCTGTGAAAATTGGCCCATAAAACACTTACAAACAATACTTACAAGATGACGACTGCTGCAAAACAAAACAACTCATCTAGTGAACGATTGCGTCATTCCCATGGCAGACTATTGTACAGCACGCAACAAATAAATAAATATTTATTATCATGCATTCGAGGCTGATTTTTCTTGCCCATTTTCTGCTTCATTTAAGAGCGCTAAAAAACCAAAAAAGGGGAAACATCTTTATTTACTGGAGATTATGGGGGTGCAAAAAATCGCAAGAAATTCTTAACTGTACTTTTCGACCTAAAATCACTTAGGCCATTTTTTGCACCGAGCTCTTCAATTTTTTGTATTCACAGCTTTTCAATAGCTCAGTTGATAGAGCGGAGGACTGATGAACTAACATCATCATCACTGGTTTGAATACCTCTTGAAGGACTATCTTTCGACTTTTAGTCTTTTCTATATGAACTTGGTGAAGTTAAAGACGAAAAATAATT
>JAOBRD020816309.1:1834-13372 GCA_027575215.2 Hydrozoanthus sils
GTTAAAGAACAGCCCAGCCTCAACCGAAAGTTATTGTTTCTTATACAATAAAATTAAAAAGCATGTGTTGCACAATCAGGCAATATGAACGATTTGAGACTGAAATCCACAAAGTTAAAGAACAGCCCAGCCTCAACCGAAAGTTATTGTTTCTTATACAATAAAATTAAAAAGCATGTGTTGCACAATCGTTTAATATTTTTAATGTTTGTACTACCGACATCGTCTAAACTTCATAGCTAGTCAATTTTATATATTTCAGCTTTATCCTATAAGTTTTGTTTCGTCTCCTTATTTTTGTTTTGCTTTTTAATGTTTTATTTAGCAAACATATATAGTTGTTTTTTTAATCGCCTCTTTCAAGCCTAGTAGGTTTGCACACGCGCATTTCACTGCTGATTGAATCCAACGTTAACAGATCTGAAATTTCGACTTATCAAAGTCGGCGCGCGTTTATTTTATACCGAAACTTGTAGAAGCAACCAAAGAGGGAAAATACTTCAATTATTTCTGATGACATGTGTTATAAAGGCTTATTTTAGAAGCTCCGTGAATACTTAACGTTGATTGTGCGCTTCTTCTTGCGTAATCCCGTTGCTTCATGTTAGATTAGAAGTCAGTTAAAATGTAGTTTCGGAATACGCACTTTTTTATAAGAATCTTTTCTATAACAACATGAGGCTGAAAATCGCCAAAAATTTAAGAACGTGTTAAGGACATGCTGAGGCTGAGAAAAGGTGAAGAACATTTATTTATGATGATAACCTGTTGCAAATAATTCATACAGTGTTGTTAGAAATTTGCTTTTCGGTGGGCTTCTAGACTAAAGTTCGCAGATAACAATTTTACATCACATGTCTTTTCATTTACTAAATCGCAGTTCTTACTGGTATATCTCTTGAGACAAACTGGCAAGAAAGTGAGTACCAGCTACAACTACTATACTACACAGATGTACCACATGCGGTACATGTATTACTAAAATCAGTAAAGATATTTTAAGAACATGTTTTTAAAGAACATTTGAGGCTGATATCCCAAAAATATGTAAGCCTCAGTCGAAAAATTCGACGTTCTTATAAAAAAAAGTGTATGCATGCAAAATAAGGATATTTCTTATGTTACGTCTAGGGTCTCAAAGTTTAAGAACCAAAGTTCAGTTTAGATTCGTAGCAATTGTGTTGTTTGACATATTTTAGAAAATTGTGGTTTGATTTATAACTCGATATCATTTCATGAAAATTTTGATTTGCTCGCGCGACGTGCTTTAGCCGAGATGTGTAACGCTAACATTGTCACACAACGCAGCGTCACGTTTATATTAAGTCACACATATCAATATATTTGCACGAATTAACAAATTTAGTTCGTTATATGCTTAGAAGTATAGTTATCATAGTGAAACATCAACCAGATTTTCCATTTTTATATTTGAATTAATTTACGCTATGAAGTTTTGGCGGCCATAATTGTTGGTCGACATGCGCGTGCCGAGATTAACCAAGATGGCGCCACCACACGTACACTCTTTTCGTATAAGAACTCTTTCTTACAAGAATGTCTGGCTCAAAAATGGCTAAAACTTAAGAACACGCCCGAGGCTGAGAAATGGCCGAAAACTTTATTGTTTTGTTACATTATGATGGATTTTAATTTGTGCCGTAGACGTCGAATGTGCAACATTGTTTGTAGTTAACTAGAGTAAATTACATGGAAATTTTACAAGATAATTTTCAGGACTCGTTATTTTCTTTTCAGTTCTATCAAGCTTCTTGTATATCAAATATCGAAGCTCTTATTTCTAAGATACACACACGTATGATTATATATGTTAACAGTTAAGAACATTGTAAGACCATTTGAGGTTGAAATCGCGAAAACACTTTTAAATATTAATTCTTAAGGCGGGAGTTAACCTTAACTTTTGTTGGATAGTGAAGAAGTTGAAAAAGATATTTGAATAAGAAAAACATTGAGTAAAGTCAGCAAACCGTTCCTCCTGGCAAGGGACTAGTACAGCTTTGGTTTGAGAACGGTTGGGCAAATTTACACCAAATACTAACTTCAAAATTAATTTTTAAACTTCCCAAAAAATCACCAAATTCAAAAAACTCTTTAAAACTACCAATCTTCAAGAAAAAATAAACAAAAATTCATCCAAAAATTCTTAAAATATTCAAGTTGACTCTCCTTCATTACATCTGTGTTTTAAGCATAGAGATTTTGTAGATTCAAACCATGGACGGAGATATCGGAAGAAACATGAAGAAAAGTGGCCACAAAGCGCGCTTTGGGTTTACTCCCGCCTTAAAAGAACATTTAGTCTCGGCCAATAAGAAACAGGGGTGTGTTCGGAAAAAACACGCTCTTTTGCTTCAGAATTGAAATTATCCGAGATCTTAAGCTGATTCCTCTACTTGTAAGCCAATAAGCTTTTTATCTTAACTGGGCCAAAACAGTAACTCGAAATTTGAAAACAGACACACCGCGTGCTTGCAATTGAGAATCTTTTTCCGTGAAACCGTAGTAAAAAGCAAATTTACTGTGTAATTTTGCGTGGCGCTGACATTTCCATCTGTTTTCAATTCATCAGTCAAATTTTTTTTCTTTGGAATCCTGAATGATCGACCTTTCGATGTACATGCGGTCAATACTTTGTCATGCACTTCAAAATAGACATTTCCTTTAAAAAGATCTGTGTTAATTATAACCGCTTATAGTTATAACTCGTGACATTAAAACAAGCTTAACCTCTCGGCAAACTCGTTGATTGTCATATTGTTATTGCAAAGCTATGAAAATTTGATAATGACTGATAATAACCAGATTGAGTACTAGCGTTTTGGATGCATCAATCAGGCCAATTCTAGCCTAGACAAAATTTGCTGAAACTGTTGAAATTGATCCCCAGTACACTTATTACAAGTCCCTATCAAGAAAAGTAAATTTTAATGAAAGAAGTTTTCGTACAAAGACGCACCAAACTATAAACCGAAAGAAAACGTGGCGCAAAAGTTTGATGTTACATAACCTCTTCGATACTCGAGATTTCTTTGCCGGCGCGCACGACATAGAAAATACTTTTGATTATTTCGAGCCATCATCAGGGATTTAAAAAAACAGTTGTAACGGTAATCTTATTTATAACTCTAATAATGGATCGACATTAAAAGGTCAATAAGCACTTTAAGAATATTAACGCATGCAGACGAAATTGTTTTGTTTTTCAAGATCTGAGAACAAACATCGCTCGACAGCGCGCTTGGTTTAATAAGGCGAAATACAGCAAATAGCTTAGTTATTTTTTTCATTCTTAAATGATCAAATTTTCTGTGTTCAGTTGTATTTCGTGAAATCTTAGGGGCTGATTACATGATACCAGAATTAAAGTCATTCCGGAATGAGTTTCATTCTGGAATGAGTTTGCACTGCATTCACATGCATGATAAGACCGACCGGTTTAGTCTTCAGAAACTCAAAGATGGCGCGTGTTGCGCACGAAGTGTTATTGGGCCATCAATGGCCACAACTGCAGTTTTTATAGCTAACAAGTGACCAAAAGACTGCTTCTTTAGCCTGAACGGGAAAAAAAACTTTGAAACTTTCATGGCTTTTTCTGTTTTTTTTAGTGCCATCTGCATCATAAATCTTTTTAAACCATTTTATTCCCTTTGCTGTAAGTACTATCATACGCTAAACTTTTTTCAAACAGTTTTCAGTTATACGGATGACAATACGAATGCAGTTTTCATCTCGAAACGGAGTTCGTTTTCAATTTATATGATACCAGATTGAAATGTCATTCCAGAATGAGAATTTCATTCGAATTGAAAACCGGAATGAGCTCATCCTGGAACGACATCAATTTCGTCTTGGGATCATGTAAACAGATGCAGTGGAATGAACTCATTCTGGAATAAAACTCGTTCCGGTATCATGTATACACCACCTAAGTTAGGCATTTCGCCATAGATTTACTGGCATTGCTTGTCCTACACTAATCACCGCTCTCACCGTTTTAAAAGCAGCCGAAATTTAACGGTAACAAAAACTTGAATGCTCCTGCGTTTTGCTTAGTTTATGTACGACAATGAATGATGTAACGTTTTCGAATGGTAGTTTGAAACTTGCAGATGAAGTTAAAGAAATTATTGATTCACAAAATTAATAATTTATTCAACTTTATATGCAAGTTTCAAACTGCCTTTTGATAACAGAATCGAAGCAAGCAGCAACGTATGTATTTATTGGACATATTGAGCGAGCAGTTTGCGAGACGTATGTCAAGCGGGAATAGACAAGAACTTAACCAATGACTCAGTGGGTAGAGCATCTTATCGGTAATCAGAGGGTTGCGGGTTCGATTCCTGTCAGTGACACAGGATTTTTTCTGAGCTTGCAACTTGTGAATCAATGATGTAGCGTTTTGTTTGGAATCTGTTCAATTTTATGGTATGGTAAAATTGGTATAATTACTACACTATGGTAAATTTTTAAAACTTTTGTTTTATTTGAAAATATCAGGGAATAAGAAAAATTTAACAACAATTTAAGGTTAAAATCGCCAAAAAGTTCGAGAACAGCTCAGCCTCAACCGTAAATTACTGGTTCGTATATAAAAAAAAGTGTTTAGTTGCTTGGTGTTAAATTGTGTTTGGCCTTTCCAAGTTTATATTCCCAGCAAAGGAGCCATTTAGCCCATAAACTACTGTACAATCATATGTCGGAATGATTACATTAATCAAATCATTTCATTTATGTTTTTGGAAAACTCCCAATATACAGCGAGGCATGGCATGGTGCCCCAAATTAACGGTTTTTTTTCAACTGTTATCCGATGACAACTGAACATCGACCTTGGCATTTTGCAGGTGTTGAAAAAGGACAGAGCGGAAAAGCAGGCACTCGATTCGATTGTTTCACACTTCGAAATCACGGAACGTTTTCAACCAATTTTTTTTCTAATCTTAAGATTTGGCTTTCATCTCCTTATGATAACCCTTTAACTATAAATGCCAAATACAATGGCAACAAGTCAGCCGAGGGAAGGCAGTCAAGCTGACGAGGAGGTATGCACGGGTCACGTGATTCCATAACAACCGTAACTACGCTGCCATCTTGCATGCTAGGTCAAACAAACATGGCGGCTGTAAACAGCGAACGTGTGCCGTCTAAAAAAGATGTTTTAAGAACATGTTTAAGAACATTTGAGGCTGATATCGCGAAAATATAGTGTAGCTCAGAACAACTGGTTAAATATATAATGGCCTTATTACAACCATTGACATTTACTTCAAATGTTCTAAGTACTGCAACCTGGAGAATTTTCACGACTAGAGTCATACGTCAAAGCTTTTTGACAAGTTTATACCGACAGCTTAAAGAAGTAGCGATGACAAACGCGGAATAGTTCCGAAGAGGTTAACCTAGCAGTGACGTGATTCTTGCGATAAAGACAGATATACAGCTTCTTTGCAGTAAAATTAACCTTTATGACACAGGAAATTGGGAGAAAATAAAAGTTTTGACCAAAATTCAAAAATTCTAAAATTTAAAGTATTGGAACAAGGCCGAGCCTGCAATGCAGCCGGCTTAAACTCTTTCAACCGAGACGCTTGCAGCGCATGCGCAGGCTACAATGAGACGAGTTTTCATCCTCACTTACCTTTTTTTTTTTTATTTTCTAGACAAATTTCTAGACAAATGGATGAAACTCTCTCGAACCCCAGTGTGTTTTCCTCTAAAATTTAGAGCATTGGAACAAGGCCGAGACTACAATGCAGCCGGCTCAAGTCCTTCAACTGAGACGCCTGCAGCGCATGCGCAGGCTACAATGAGGCGAGTTTTCATCCTCACTTATCTTTTTTCTTTATTTTCTAGACAAATGGATGAAGCTCTCTCAAACCCCAGTGTGCTTTGGGGCCCGAGATGATCAATTTGCCACAATTACTGTTCCGACAGAAGGATTTTTGGCGGCCATTAAGCTCCAACACGTTTCTGGATTTCTCAGTTGCAATACGTCATTAAGTTCTTACAGTAGTAAGTGGGGTTGCGGTACAAACGAGCTGTCCAATGGGCATGGCCACCTTATGACTTACATAACCACCGCCACCAACCAGATCTTATTCCCGGAGAAAAACATTGCCAAGGTTTGGGAAATTGAAATCCTGTTGAAGTTACTGTATAATAATGATTTTCTATGTACCTGTAATTGTACAAGATATTCGATACACGCTGCGTTCGAGCGTGTTATATCTGTTGAACATGTGCGTCACTTCCTTTTAATGTATGGGATGAGATAAAATATAGTAAGAGTAACATCAAAATTGTAAAAATATTGTAAAAGTGATTTTGGCCGTGACAATGGCTGTGACTGTGACTGTGACAGTGACTTTGACCGTGACTTTGTCCGTGACAGTGATTTTGACCATGACTATGACTGTGACCGTGACAGTGACTGTGACCATGACAGTGACTTTGACGGTGACAGTAACTTTGACGGTGACAGTGACTGTGACCGCGACAATGACTTTGACCGTGACAGTGACTTTGACCGTGAAAGTGACTGTGACCATGACAGTGACTTTGACCGTGATAATAACTGTGACCGTGACAGTGCCTGTAACCCTGACAATAATTTTGACCGTGACAGTAACTTTGACGGTGACAGTGACTGTGACCGCGACAATGACTTTTACCGTGACAGTGACTTTGACCGTGAAAGTGACTTTGACCGTGACAGTAACCTAGACCATGACTGTGAATGTGACCGTGACTATATATAGCCATGATTGTGACAGTGACTCAGTGAAACTTTGATTGCGACCAACCCCATGTTAAAGCCCTGGGAATTACATAACTTCATAAGGCTTTTTGATGGGCTTATAAACGAAGGGAGGGAGGTGTGTGTGTGGGGGGGGGGAGGGCAGGAGGAGGAGGTTATCCGACTGGACTTATAAGTGGAATAAAGTATGTTTCGTAACATCGAGATAAAACGTATCTGAGAAACGAATTAACGCTAACATATACCATTACATTTAGAGTCAAATTTATGGTTTTACATTTATTTTGCGTCACATTAAACGGAGGATTTAGATCAAAAACTTCTTCAAAACACTTTCGCCACTTAAAGTGAAATAACTGGCACAAAACAATGTATAAATCAAAAACCTACAAGCCCACGTTACATTTTCATATTAACTGCTTTGCTTGTGGTAAAACGGCTTATTTGTGTTCGCAAACTCCCTGAGGGTTAACTTGTTTTGTTTTGTTTTTTTATCCTCGCTAAAGGCCCAAGTACACCCAAAGTTCGTTTTGTGGCCACTTTCCCTCACTTTCTTACGTCGATATCTCCGTCCATGATTTGAATGTACAAAATCGTATCGCTTATATGAAGGGGAATCAGCCTGAATACTTTAAGATTTATTGGATGAGTTTTGAGTTGTATTTTATTTTTTGAAGATTGGTATTTTTAGAGAAAATTTTGAATTTGGTGATTTTTTGGGAAGTTTAAAAATCAATTTTGGAGTTATTGTTTGATGTAAATTCGCCAAACCGTTCTCAAACCAAAGCTGTACTAGTCCGTTGCCAGGAGGAACGGTTTGCTGATTTTATTCAATATTCTTCTTATTCAAATATCTTTCTCAACTTCCTCACTATCCAACAAAAGTTTGGGTTAACTCCCGCCTTAAAATAAAGGATATTGTATTGTATTACAAGTATAGTAGCATTAACAAAGTCCACATTTGTATTTCAATGTATTATTGTTCTAAACGGCACAGCCTACAACTTTTGATTAAAAACTTTAATGTTTTAAAAGGAACACAAAAGGAACACACCTGCACTACACGTGTACTAACTGTAGGCGGGCTCACAAGCGAGGGGGGGGGGGGAGGGCTATATCCGATATCTGGAATAATATCTTCATTGGCATTGGGCTTAAAACTGGGGACTTTAACATAGGATTTTACGGTTTTTGACTACTTGCTTACAGTTCCGGTTCTTTATTTAGGATCCAGCAACTCACTGTGGATACAGAGTCATCGGAAGTGACTTCAACTCGCCAGTGCTGGCATTAAGCCATTTTCATAGTCCAGTGTTTGTCACTAGGAGGCAACAGTTAAAGATTTGGTACGGTGAAGATCTGTTTGACCACGACGAAGCAAACAACGCCGGTGCATCATGCGCGCACGTTTTTGTTTGGTATATTTGAGGAACTCACCCCTAAATTCTCCTTAACGATATCAATAGAAAATAGGCTGATTAGTGCTGAGAATTTGAAATTTGATCACTCTCCAAAAACTCTGGAAGATGAACTTTGAAATTCCCCCAAGCTACTCTAGGAATATTATGGACATAAGTTGGGAGAATATATGAACTCGTCATTTGGCACTCTTAGGGGTGAATAGGTGAGAAACTTGTCAGTTTGAACACTTAGTACAGAGACGCCTTGAGAAATGGTTTACACACCAAATAATTTCATCTACGTTATGAATAAAATATTGATTTGAATCTACGAAACAGTGATGTTGACGATGTTGACAAAGTTTATGATTGGTAAAAACTGGCGTATATTATACACTTAATGCATTGTCCCAAAGGAAACAGTTCAGTTAGATTTGTTTTCCCGAGAGACCCAATGAAAACCAGGACTCGAGAGAAAACAAAACTAACTTGTTTCCCGAGGGACTATACATCAAGTGCTTTGTTATATATCTAGAATTTCCCTCAATAAATCATAAAGTACAGACCAACAAACAAAGACAGCACAACTTCGGCGAGCGGGCAATAACTGCGCAATTGTATCCCGGTCTGGATACATTTGAATTTGATCAGGAACACACGACCACGAATCAACCAATTACAGTGCTCGTTTTGTTGAGTGAAAATCTAGATATTTAACAATATGCACTTAATGTACAGTCCCAAGGGAAATAGTTAGTTTTGTTTTCCCGATATCCGCGTCTCGGGAAACAACAGGACTTGTGGGGGAGAAAACCAATTTGTTTCCCGAGGGACTACACATTAAGTGTTTTGTTAATTAATGTTATTTCCATTAAGAGTAAAACTATCATATAGCAAAAGGTGCTGTATCATATTCAGCGCGCGGGCCGGGCAACAACTATGTGATTGTATCCCAGTCATAATACATTTGAGTTTGATTAAGACCACGTGACCAAAAATCATCCAATCACAGTGCTCGTTTTGTTGAGTGAAAGTCTAGGTATATAACAAAGCTTTGATAAAACAACTCAAAGATTTTAGCGGTAACCTAGCTGCTACATTCTTTGTTATAAGAACATTTTCTATAAAAACACGAGGCTGGCAAAAGCCCAAAAATTACTTTGAAAATATTCTAACAATTTAACACACTGAGGTTGAGGAAAGGCAAAGGACTTTGGATACTTGCACAAGATTATAAATGGAAACATTTTTTTTCTCAGCTAAAGTTCATCATTGCATCATCATCTTTAGTGTTACGCCTGTACAAGTTTGTTTTGATTTAAATCTATTTTTAACTACTATATTTTTTTCTTGCCAGCCATAAAATCATTTAGTAATTACCAGAGCAACCAATATCCATTTTCGCGCGCTCTGATTGGCTCCCGCCGCCTATCTCACGATATCCATGACAATAAGTTTATTTTGAGGCGGCAGTCAAAATGCGTTGCGTTTCCCGTCAGTTATAGACGAGGAAGTACTTGTTTTAAACGAAGAACCATTCCAGAAACACGAAGAGGACAACAAAATTTAACTTTTTGTTTTTAATGGTAAGAACAAAAATTTTTATTTTAAAATCTGCTTAAAGTCCAGACATTTATGCTTTTCAAAAACCCCGAACATGCAGCGCGCATGCTAGAAATAAAAACAAAAAACTTACATTGTTCGTTTCTTTGAAAATAAAGTGCATTTTATCCCTATCTTCTGGTGAATACTAAAACAACTATCCCCCTCAGGGTTGGTGCCTAGCGCTAGATATATACCTCGACGCTTCGCGTCTTGGTATATATCCATCACTAGTCACTCCTCTTCGGAGGATAGTTGTAAATATACTTGTGCTTCCGAGTGGTTCGCCGTATAATGGCACACAAATGCACACCCAAATACTAACAAATGACAACTTCACAAACTGACAACTTTCAAACTTAAAAAGTAATGGTCCGTGTACATAATAACTAGACAACCTCGCGTTGTTCTGCGGCTTTTCACTTTTCCCAGAATGTTTATATTTTCACACTGAGGAAAAATCAACATAGTTTTAAAGGTCCATTCACACGTCCGATTTTTCGGCGATTTAGACAGCGAGAAAAAATTCGCACGTGTGAACAGCCTTTGATTTTACTGCGATTATTTACTACGTTTGCAGCGATTTTCCCGGCGATTTATGGAATGCAATCAATATTTGCAGTCGTTGTACGCTTGGCTCAGGCGTAACTAACTTGTCAAGGAAGTTTCAATTACTTGAATTTGAAACAGACAGTATTTCAAGTTTTATTGCTAAAACACGCAATGAATGTGGACCAATCAGTGACTTGGTAGTTGCCACATATTGTACTGTTTTGACCGGAAGCAGCAACAAATTCCCTTTGGGGGGACCCTTGGTGTTAATTTTTGCAGTTTTTTGAAAAAATCGCAGCATGTCGCGGTGAAATGTTCAAAACTTCTGCGATAACGCGATGACGTGAATTTGCAAAATCGCACTAAAATCGCAGGCTGTTCACGCGTGCAAATTTACGGGCATTTACTGAGTAAAAAGCAAAATTCTATTTTAGACAATGTTTTTTTGTGCTGTAATGATTTAGCCAATCATAGAACTCCAGAACAAAAACAAAGAAAACCTTTTCACTTTCAATGTTCCCCACTAGCACACGGAATTTTTCTTAAATTCAAATGAGAAATGTTTCAGTAGAAAGGCTTGGATGAGTGCACTGGATAGAGATACGTTAGTTTACTTGTGCCTCCCATCTCTTCGAATCCTGAGCCGGGTTTGCATGTGGGCTAAGATTTAACGATCTTCTTCTGACTCCGAGAGTTTTTCTTTCGGGTTCTCCGGTTTTAATTCCTCCCTCCAAAATCGGCTTTGACGCAGAGTTCTTTGCCACCGAGCGATTAAACATAAGCAACCGGCTTGGGAGAATGGGCAATCACTCCCAGCGTAGCGACGATAAACAAAGTTAGTTTTTTTTAGTTTTTTTTTTCACCTTATGAAGGATATATGGACCATTTTTAACATTTTACCAATCAGATCAGCAGTTTAACAATATCGCAATTAGCACCTTTCTGCGTTCTTCTGTCGTTTGACCTCCCTAGTTCTTACTCGGATCGTTCAGAATTTCTTTCAGTTGGTTTGGACAAAAAAAGTTTGATCATATATCTCCCGTCCTTCGGGACTTACATTGGTTATAACATAGATGGCAAAATTACGTCGAGCTGATTGGATAACAGCGGGGGCATTTTTTTTTTAATTCAGGGCAAAATTACTTAGCGCTGATTGGTCGCTGGTACACTTCTGAAAATTTCCGAAGATTTTCCGAAAAT
>JAOBRD020816418.1:1931-13372 GCA_027575215.2 Hydrozoanthus sils
TGAGAAAGTTTACAGGTTACACTTACCTACCCCTCCCTTAAACCTTATGCTAAACCTCATCCCAGCCATGACTCCAATCCTATGCCCTAGGAAGGGGTGGGTAAGTAATCTGGAACTAATCAAGGTTTATAGGAAACGAACCATTCACTTCTTCTTTAAAGTTAATGCTAAATTTTACCCAAGCCATGAACCTAACCATACCCCTAAAGAAGGGTAGTCTGGATCAAATGCAGACTTTTGAAAAACTACTGTTCTCCATAACAAAAAGTTTTGATGCATGGTCGGTTTAAAGGGTTTTTTTTGCGCAGCCAGTCGTGTGAAAGAGGACAACCAGCACTTTACTCAAAGTGATAGACCAAGCTCATGCAATGCAGTCTGGGTAAATTCCTGAAGTGCTATATAAGCGGATTCGTTCTCGGGCCTAGTGGCCTACACCTAGGGCGGAGCTTATCTGCGGTTTCTGTAACATAGAAAAATGCAAGTGCTCTTCTCCCCCTAGACTGGACATTAACAAATCGTAGTTGAGCCCATAGCTAAAGCTGGCAATCACTCGACTGACTCGTACTTGTGAATCATTGAAAGAGGACAGAGAAAGTGTCTTAAGTCTAAAACTCACTAACGTCTCGGTCAGTGCAGCGGAAATTCTGTGAAGTGGTAGTGGTCACAAAGTCTTTCTTTTCTCTTACACGTTCCTGTCTTTCCTAGCGAGCTAACAACCTCACTTACATGCTCGTTTAGCTACATCCACGAGCTCGTCTAGCGGTGGCTCAGGTAGCTTGAAGGTTTCCAAGTCCGCTTTCGTCAGACAGATTAAAAAGGCAGCGAACAACCACACAAGAAACATCATGTTCTTCTACACCAAGAAAGAATATTCAATTAATTGATTTACCTTGATATTACTTTGAAACTGGAAAGGGTAATCAATTACTCCAGTGGTTTGGTAAAAGTCAATCAAAAAATTGATTATTGACAATCTTCACAATGCACTATATTGGGTGCTGACACGAAAATGTTTCCTTTAGGCTTTTTAGTAGATTTTGTTTATAAGTGATTGGACTTATTTTGGGAACGCACTGGATAATCTATGTAAAACTAATGAATAACTCGGCGATCATTAATCAGTTGATTTGTATTTTAAAAATAACTGGTTTATTGATTTGCTAAATTACTGATTGATGCATCACTAGCAAAGCTATGATAGATCATCCATTGCTTAATTCCCATCTACGTCACCAAGATACTGAAAGATTTATAAGCGTCTAGCTCCAGTTAACAACACGAGAGTAAAAAAAGAAAACATAAGATATTAAAAGAAAGGATGCTCCGGTTAACCCTTTCACTCATGATGAGTAAAGTAAACTAAAACAAAAGAATAATAGTCTATTGTTCTTAAGTATCTAAATCTAAATAATTTATATTCTGCGCTCCTACGCGCAGAAAGCGTTTATATTGTATATTTCCATAACAAGACATAGGATGTAGGAGTAGACGCATACCAGTTTATTGGAGACGGACCGGCAATGGCTGATTTGTTACATGCAGTTATAATGTTGGAAAATAGTTCAGTATCACCTTGCTAATTACATCTGTGAAGAACTAGCAATGAAAATTAAACCCGGTGAAGCGTACTAACTGGTAAGGTCAACTGAATAGTAATTATGGTGAGCTTGAATAAATACCAATGGATATGCCCAAGGGACTGCGCCTGGCGCATAACTAATTACAAATGCCCAACATATTAAAACTCATCTGCGCAAGCCCCCCTAAAGGAATAAAAAGCGCAGGGGGAGTATCTATTGTACTTATAAGTTACTAACCATAAAGGGTAATTAATTGTTCTCAAGCAACTGTTCTCAGAAAAAGAAAGATAAACAACAATTATGCGCGAATCATATCTGACTGGATGTTAAGCTTTGGGTTGTTCTTCTTAACTTTATTTGACGTTTAATGTTAAGAGAATTTAGGTTTTGATAAACCCTGTAGAAATGAAAGTATTTGTCAGTAATGGTTTTGAAATAAAAAACAAGTAACAATTAACGAGATGTTGTTCCGACGTTCAGAGACTCCAATGGCGCCATTATTTTGGAAAGAAAACTCTTTATAAACGCGAGTTCAAATAAAAGAGTGAAATTTTCATAATGCGCTAGACGTAAGTTATTAGTGGGTTCAAATGCGCTGCAAGCAAGCAGGGTGCAGCCGCTGTGCTGAAGTCTGGTAAAGCGCATTTAAGTAGATTTTTCACTCTTTCACTTGAACTCGCATTTACAACGAGTTCTCTTTTCATGATTGTGGCGTCATAAAGTCGCCGAACGTCAAAACACATATCGATAGTTTTAACTTGTCTATATATCCTGACAGTGAGTGCCTAAAAAATAATAACAGTAAAATATATGGTTTAAAATGTGGAGAATATGGTGATCGCTTTAGATAAGTTAGAATTTAGACTACTTCGTCACTTCAAAACTTTTTTTTGGTAGTCTCTTGAAACTCTACAAAACCACAAAGATTTTTCAGCATCTCATTTAAAGCCACGAGATGTTTTGCGTGTTTTTGGCTTTTCAAGATTTTAGTAATTAGTTGTATGATCCACTCTTATTTTCTTTAATTGTTTAATAACACTGAAAAGCGTATTGCACGAAGTCGTTTGATTTTATATTTTGTTTTTTTACCATCCCCAATGCATCTCAAATACATTTTACAATACTGTAGTCTCAAGCGTGAAGAAGTTTAAGTCTGTCACTTATGTGTCAAAAGCAACACTTGAAGTTTCTTAATATTTCCATACACTAGTGGACTAGCGGGTGAGCCAGCTTGCTTACGATGGGTGTGGTTCATCCGGAGCATATGTACTAAAATGGTGTGTTCCTTTAAAAAATTATCAAGTTTTCTTTCAAAAAGCTCAAAAAGTTTGAAAAAAAATCACTTCGACATTTATTGTCAAATTAAGTGGTCTTTTTTCCTCCTTTCTCTGGTTTTTGATCAGTTGTCTCGGATAAATAAAATTGGTTAGTAAACGAAGGAATTTTTCGCCAAATTTGATAATAAAACTCAAAAAATCTGCTCTATTGTGCACCGGAGGTCGCGCTGTTTTGAAAGAACTAATTTATTTTATCCATGAACGTTCAAACGTTTATTGAAGAACCAAAAAAGCAATCAGAGGTAATTTGTGATATTGCAAATCACGTTCACAAAGCTAATGAGGAATTAATTTTTTTAACCCGAATTAGAAGCAATAAATGTTTTGACTAGTTTTGAGCAACCAGGTGTGTTTCATATAACATTGAATTCTCGTAATATGTTTTTTTAAAAAAAGAAAAACTTAGTTATGGTTTTGACAGCATGATAAGATTTTACATCAAGCAAAACTGGCTTGTAGTTTGTAACAGAAGACTTCATTTTATAAATTAATTCGATATGCTTTTTGGGAGCGAGTTGTTAACACTGCCAACAGGGTGTTAAAAAGAAACTGGGGTTTTCAAAAATTGTCTAATTGAAGAAGTTCAGTGTTATAAAACTGATATAGACAGAGCTGCTATATCCTCCTTCACACAATGATTTGCAACAATTTTGTTCCAGCACAATAAAAGCAGCATTTAATTAATGTAGTAGAGACTTATAATGTAAAATGGAAGGGCGGATGAATGATTTTTGCTGAGTTAAACCCCAAGTTGTTCTCGACACAAATTTAGAATTGTTGCGTTAAGCAGTTAGTTTACATCGCGCTTGGTTTCTTCCTTCGAGCTTAAGAAATGATTTCACAAAAAAAAACTACAAAACAAAAACGCTTAAAACAGAACTGCTTGCAGATTTGTGAAAAAACTTTTTTGCATTGCAACAGATTGTTGAAAGAGCTAAGCTAATCAATCACATAACAGTTATCTTAGCTAAAACAAATTTTGATGCAATAAAAAACCTAGTCAAAATGCACAACCTCGAAAGAGATCAAATTATCGATTTCCCTTTTTAAGGGCTAAACAATCACCTCGGACTGATTAAAATGCTAAACGGCTCCAAGCAAGGTCAAACTTTTCGTATAAAAACAATAATTCGAACCGAAATACACCAACCTTAAAAAGGATCAACTCTTTTCTTTTTTTTTTTTGGTCCTCTTGGCAAGATTTTCACCGCAGACTGCCCAAGAGATTTTGAGACCAAGAACTGCTTGCAGATTTGCGAAATTAACTTTTTTGCATTGCAACAGAATGTTGAAAGAGCTAAGCTAATCAATCTTTATTATTGCAGTTTTATCTTAGCTAAAACAAATTTTGATGCAATAAAAAACCTAGTCAAAATGCACAACCTCGAAAGAGATCAAATTATCGATTTCCCTTTTTAAGGGCTAAACGATCACCTCGGACTGATTAAAATGCTAAGCAGCTCCGTGCAAGGTCAAATTTTTCGTATAAAACAATAATTCGAACCGAAATACACCAACCTTAAAAAGGATCAACTCTTTTCTTTTTTTTTTTTTTGTTCCTCTTGGTAAGATCTTCACCGCGCGCAGACTGCCCAAGAGGTCACACAGCGTAAGCAGAACGCAGTAGCGCCAGTCCAGCAAGTGAATGGCTTTGACTGGCGACTGGTGTCATTCGTGAAGGTCAATTACAATTTCAATAATAAACTCGTTTCTCTTTGGTCAGGCAATCATGAATAATGCGACTAAAATTATCGACAATTCCGACATCTGTGCTAGATATATGATACATCTAGTATTGAGCTAAACCGTTGCCAAGTTTTCAATTCTAAATTCTACCGACTGAGTACGACCTGTTTTATGTGTTGTACAGTAATTAAGTACATAGAAAAATTAAGTTGTTTAATTTTGTACTCGTTTTTTTATCTTATCAGATGATTTCGCGAAGAGCATGTAGTTTATTGAAATTGAACGCCTGCAAGTGAGTTTCAGTATCGGTAGCTATTACACTTATTCAGTGTATTTGAGAAACAACAAACCATTGGTTATACGTTAGATAAAAATTCACATTTAACACCAAAATTTTCTACGGTACTACAAATAGTGTGAAATTTCAATCACTTTATATATCCGAAACTGCTTGAGTTGGCATACAGACTTTGTAACATCAACAAGAAAACTGAAAATTTTTCATTCTCAGCGGTTCCAACAAGGTTTTCCGTTCAAAATGAACTTTTTGTGACATTGATTCAAAGTGTACAAAGTCAAGAAAGTGCTTTTAATACTTGGGTGTAGCATTTAAAAGTTGAATTGGCTTCTTTTTATGAAAGACCAAAGGAAGCCGTGTTTGATAACAGCAACATAGTTGATAAAATAACAGCTGTTGATCCTAAACATGAGTTAATTTAGAATTCAGCAGAAACGCTGCGGAGGTTGCTTTTTTCAGAAAATGAAACAGCTGCGATAAAGTCTGTAGTGTAGACATTTTAGTAACTCATCGTGGCATTTTACAACGTTGAAAAGACATCAGTCAGTTTCAAACAGTGAAACATCTGTGAAATATGTCGTTAGATTGAAATCTTTCAATTGTAAGTGGCTTTTTTGCCAATCACCACTAGATGCATTAGATAATTAAAGACCATTTACAGTGCCTTTCTAAAACATATTAGAAATCTTCAAAATTGAGATAAGCTCTAGGCCTTGTGTAGACATTTGCCCTATACCTCGTTCAAACTATATGATTAAAAAGGATTAGATCAAGGGAGTAAGTGGCCAATTTCTTAGAAGTAATCGACAGACAGACTTCTTACTGATTGGCTTTGCCAGTTAGTGAAAAGCTGCATAATGCCAATACAGTTTTCACGACGGTTCGGCTTCATAGTTCAATTAACCGACTTTTAATGTGTGGTTCTTACCAAGAATTAAACATTTCTTTTAGTAACAAAGTAGCCACTAACAAGCAAAGCGTGTAATTTTTCGACCTTTTAAAAGAATATCGATGTTTTTTAAAAAAAAATTTCCAAACCGCAGAGAATGCCGCCACTACAAACGAGGAGCAATGATCTGTTGTGATAAAAATATACTTGCATCAGCGGCTCTTCTAACAACAAAATGGTAAAGAAAGGGTTAAAAAAATGGCGCATTTTTCAAAAAAAAATTAAGTCTAAATTATTCAGCCTGTTTTCAATTTATTTTAAAAGAGTTTCATGTAAAAAAAATATAAGCGACGGACTGCATGATACATGGTACTGATAAGATACACTGAGGATATTTTGGTCGTATGTTGGCGTAAGTGCGCCAGTGTGTGTGAGCTGATAGTGCACGCTTTGCGGATGTTTTTTGAATATCTGCACGCGTTTGAACTGATACTTAGCGCCTTAAGCTAATAAAACACCCCGTGGGCCCACAGTGCGTGTGTGCTTGAGGATATTTTCCTGTGTGCGTGTGTGCGTGTTCGAGGATGTTATCGTGGTATAAGCATATCTCGCGTGTATAAGCTGATAGCGTGCGTATGTGAGCCGCTAGAGAGCAGATAGTGTGTGAATATAAGCATACCTGCGCGCGTGTTAGTTGATAGCGTGCGTGTGTGAGGATGTTATATTGTGTTTGAAAGCATATCTGCGCGTCTGTGTGTGCTAATAGCGCGCGCGTGTGTGAGCAAACCTGAGAGTGTGTGGGAATATTTCCGTGTTGTGTGGGCTGATATTGCGCGTGGGTAGGGTTATTTTTGTGTGTGCAAACTAATAGTACAAGTGTGCATGCGTGAGTGTTTTCGTGCGTGTGGCCTGAAAGTGCGCGTATGCTGGCGTATTCATCCGCGTGTGGCGCTTTGTTGGCGCCACACTAATTTGTTTGTTGGTGCTCAGACCAGTAATTGTAAAATGGGTGCCACAAGCTCTCCAGTTTCGAATTTGAATATCAGGCGTTTGCAAATTTATTGGATCAAAAACTGATCATACAATACCGTAACTAAATAAAATATTTGCGATATTTTTTCTACAATTAACATTAAATTAATTTTTTTGTGCTTTGCTTTGTAATCATTTGTAAAATGATTAAAGTGATAAGATTTTGAGTTAGCGTTTCCTAATTGATATACTAGCCACAGTAGCTCAAGTTTACAATGATATTCCTGGTTGATGAACCCCTCGCGTTTAAAGGGTCAAGATATTTCAAATAATCTCTTCGCTGAGAATCAGAAACATGTTCGAATCTCTCTTGAATACTAATATTTCCTTTTATTAACTAAATACCGTCAACGAATGTGTACACAATCCTCTCTTAGACAATAGATTGCAATATAGAGCAAAATTGCAGAATGAAAGCTGGATCCGCAAGGCGGGAGAACGGATTATGTTACCAGACAGGTGCAATGATGTGTGACATCTTTCATTCTAGCTCAATCAGCTAAGCTGCGGAGATATATTTTCGTCGATCCATTCGTAAAAAGATTCTAAAGCTCATTATTTGTTCTTGGAAGAGAATTAAATTCTGTGGATGAGTTAGATGTTTGCGGGTGTATATTTTGTAAGACTCGCTTTTCCAACGCTTATGCCTTAACTATCACGCTCGTCAGCTCTTAAACTTTCTATATTTTTGCTAAATGAAGATCACATGGTTTTCAAACGTTATACAAAAGACCTTTATAAAATTCAAAAACATGGGAAAACGTAAAAGAAAAAACCGTAAAACGGTAAAATTTCTAAATCTTTGACTGCTTTAATCAAAAGACTGTGAGTCACAGGTTTAAGACTAACTCGAACATTTTATATTTCAACTTCAAATTTCTTGTCAATTTGCACCCCTTATATAAGAAGTGCTTTCTCACCAAGTTACTGACTTACTCTGAAATGACAATTTTAAAATATCACACGGTTTCATTGGGATAATCAGGTCAGCTCATGCATTGCGTTTATATTTGGTACTTTCTCGAGCAACTAATTACGCGATTCTAAAAATCGGTTAAAAAGCAAGGAAAAACTTAAAAATCTTCATCATCAACTAGCACTCGGGTAACTGATTTTTGTGACAAGAAATCATTGTTCTGTTCGAAATAACCTTTTTTGCATAAACTTAGAAATTAAGATCATAATGCTGTTTGTCAGTTGGCGTCTTTTCCTCCAATTATTCAGCACAAAATAAAAAAAACCTAAAATCTCGGAAAGTTTCTCTTTTCCCTTATGCTAGAGAAAAGTCAACTTCAAAGGAATATTGCAAACAATGAAAGACCAAACAAACCTTTTCTGTACTTCCACCACAACACTTTCGACCCGCTGTCCGATGCCACCTACCTAAACTGCTTGGATCATCGTTCAGAATTAATAATCATCAGGTATCTATACGCGCTGTTTACATTTCATAAAGATATTACTTAGTTTTCATTTAGCTATTAACATGATGAACAGAAAGATAATTAACTATAGCTTGCCGACCTTGCCATCATAAGAGCAATTTCAACTTGCGAGAGAAAGAATTCTTTGAAGCAAAACATTATCTTTGGGCTATGCCTTTGGCACTTTTAAGAGTTGTTATGATGAATGTTCCCCAAAGTTTTGGAATCATATTTTTAAATCAGAAGCTAAAATGAGTTTGTCAACTACAGCTTCAACAAATATTCCTTATATACCAAATGTTAAATGTGAGTTTACTCAATACATGAGCGAGTATTTACGAACTTGTCAAGACTACTAGCTTACTGACCGACTGACTGGTAGGCTGGCTGCTGGCCGGCTGGCTTGCTGTCTGACTGACTGACTGACTTACTGACTGACTGACTGGTGTCACGAATCTATTAGATTACTACGACAGATTCTTGATTGATATGCATCAATAAAACTTTCTCAGGCTCGATTTCTTCTCGGTTTCTTCTCTTTCTCTACTTTTTCAACTGTGGAAATATCTTATTTTTGTTCTCACTGCGTTTGTTAGTGATATACCATCGGTTGTTAGAACGTTGCGGCAGAAAATTCCCAAATTTAAGAGTATGTTAAATGCCGAGACTAGAGATAGGTAAAAAATATATTTACATACTGAATTTACAAATAACACTTGTACGTGTGTTACTTGAACATCTCGCAAGAAAAACTAAACCACTGTGCTTTAGTTTGATGGCAGTAGGGGCAGTGTTCATTTGCGACTGAGATCCTTAGAATATATAAGTACATCTTGGCTTAGCTTCAAAAGAAGGCCTTTATTTTATAAAAAGAACATATTTTCTTCGTTGCCAACTAACCGTTTACTGAATACAAAGATGTTTGATATCCTTATTTACTGTTACACCGAAGGAGTTGAGGATCAAGAGCGGCTCAGAAAGTGAATCGTTTATTAAAGCTTACTGAACTCATCTCAGCTTGCTTATATTTAGAAAAATGTTGTTTTCAGAGGAACTCAGCTTCAATGTTTTTGTTCAGTTCGAATTTCAAGTGTGTTTTCTGAACTTGGTTCTTGTTTCTCTATACAAACCTCATGTTGTGGGAGTGTTTTAGCGTTTGTGTTATCAGTTCGATATCAATTTATTGAAATGCCATTACCAAAATTGAGCTTTTTCTATCTTAATATTGTTAGTATATCAGCTTTTCTTCAACCTAATTTCTTTAAAGCGAACAGTATTTTGTTAAAACTGAAATAATAGTTTAGAATTGCTCTTGAGGTCTAATGTAACGAACATCGGGAGAAATCTAAAAGGTGAAAGTTGAAACATCGATTATTGTGAAACTCGTTTGCTCGGTTAAAATTGCTCAAAACAAATACTTAACGAAGTGGTTACACGACTACACATGATTTTTTGGCGGTTTGAACCTCAATATGTTCTAAGTTGTTCTTATTTCTATTTGTGGTTTAAATCGGATGAAAACTAAGCCTAAGGTAATGCCGATACGTGTATACTGTAAGGAACTAACTTTAGGGCAAGTATAATTTGAGGCAATGACAATGTTTAAATGAAAAAACTACGAGTCAGTCGTTTTATAGCCATTCTCTATTGTTAAGTTAAATAGAACAAAGCTCAGCAAACTTAAGAAAATCGGCTACCGAGCCCGATCGAGCCTCAGCTTGTTCATAAATTGTTTTTAAATTTCGGCCAATCTGAGCCTTGTTGTTCTCACAAACATTCTTATAAAAAAAGCCGCTCAAAATCTTGAAAAAACTAAATGAGGAGTATTTTCAATTTTTTATTATATAATGCCTACCCCGACCCTCACCATTACTCCAAACCCTAATAGTGATTATTCAAGAATTTTTGATTGCTTGTAAAGCGAGGTTTATTTCCAATATTTCAACAATACCCTGTGTCCGCAGTCGATAAGTTTCTCAACAATCCAAAATATCAGAAATAAACCTTGCTTTACGAGCAACCAAAAATTCTCGAAATCAATGTTAGGGTTTGGAGTAATGGGCTAGGATTGAGGTAAGCATTATATATTATGAAATTGAAAACTACCGTTCATTTTGTCTTTTGAAGACCTTGACTGGCTTGAGCTCGGCTTCGAATACTTAATGCTCGAATGAGTAGGCAAAATGACTCTCTTGCATAACAAAAAAGGCGCCAAAACGGTAATAAAACTGGCAACTGCCCACTGAATTTAGGTTCATTTAAACAAAAAAAGTTGTATTTTTATCGAGCAAATTATGAAGGGCGAGCTGAAAATTTATTCCACAACCTTTTAAGCCGTGACCACATTTCAATCAAAGAGAAAAATTGACTTCTAACAATATATTTGAAATGTGCTCCGCCGGCATTATGTGTCATAGATGGATGATATGAATGTGGAGAAAAACAAAGACACCTGCATACTGGTATTTGTTGTTCTAACTTTTATTTGCTTTTCAGATTTGATTGTCAGACCAAATCTTAACACATTTTGTCCTATAACTTTTTGTAGAGGAAAAAAAATGATGATATAATGCATAATATGAAAAAAAAATAGTATAAATGATATGAATGCTAATTTGTTATTGTTGTAGTACGAAATTTGTTCCGGAGCTTGTATGAAGCCCATTGCATGGCATTAGCAAAACCCAAAAGAGCCGATTTGCATAACAGCAAAAATGATATTGGTTTGTATTTTTCACGCAATAATAGCGTAAACATCTTTGGGGTCGTGCGTTTTCCTTGTCATTTTTACGAGCATACAAAACGTACGCCGAAGGCGGGGGGGGGGGGATTCCAAGGCCTATGCACGCTTTTTTCAAATTCCATAAAACCAAGTTTGAGCGAACATCTGAACACGAAATGTAGTTTCTGCTCCCAACGTTAAGCGTTGATGTTGCTGGCTCTGGTTGTTACTGTTGTGTTGACATTTAATTTATCGAAATAAAAACGTACGTACGATGTAATCAACGTAAATATGAAGACGCTGGATGATTGAAGTGACATAACAATTCTTCTTAAATATATCTTGTAAAAATGTATCTATTTCCCTTTTTTTGTCAGCACCAAATATTGATAGTACAGGACTTATGATACAGAGGATCATAGTTCAAATCCTGGTGTTGCACTTATTTTTCATTTTTGATAAACATTCATCCA
>JAOBRD020816520.1:0-13368 GCA_027575215.2 Hydrozoanthus sils
ATTATTATTATTATCATTATTATTATTATTATTATTATTATTATTATTATTATTATTATTATTATTATTATTATTATATACGGTTCGCACTGTTATCCATTCAGAGTTGCCCTCGGTTCCGAACTGAGCCTAGTCAGTAATAATTCACCCAAGAAAAGACTCGTACGATATCTTGCATTTGTAATTGTGGGATTAGAGCCTTTTTTGCCATTAAACCTTTGCAACCACTCATTGGAGGGTACCAAAATTTATGACCTTTGAGAATACCCTCCCATACCTTCCTACCGCCATTACACAAACCTAGTGTAGTACCTTCTGACTTTATGACAGCACAGCAGCACATTACAAACTAACACCGCTGTGATTGTGGTATAAACAAGAAAATCTGTGTTTTACAAATCATTAACATCGATAACGCACTTAAAACGAATTCCCCAAGTTACGAATAATTACATTTTTTTTGTTTATGCGCAAACGCTAGAACACTTTAGCTTGAATTGTCGTTACAATTAGAAAAACCGGTTTGTTGGTAATGAAAGTAAAATTAGAATTTAAATGCTGGGCGTGCATCTCATGCGGCTAACCTCATTGTCCTGTGCAGGGCATATGCTTTGTATTAACTGTTATACAGGGCATACACCGCACTATTGCACACACCCACTTGTAAGAACTCATCATTAATTACCTAAAGACAAAACGATGGCTGAAACGCGCGCCACAAATGATAATTAGTGAGGAATGAAATCACAGCTGGTTTTACGGTACGGAAACAAACTAACTCATTGGTAACTGACTGTTACTAAATTTGAAATTATGGAGTTTTTAGTGCAGGTCCCACTGTACTACTACTAGTTCTTTTGGTTTGTTACAAATTTGACTCCTCTCTTTTCACCACAACAGACAAAATATTTTATTTCGTGATAGATAAACCAATAGATTTTGATTTCTGGCCGGCTCTAAATATATTGCTTTTATCTAACTGTAGTAGAGTCTCATTCAACTTCGCTTCGAGCTTGCCAGACATAGTAGCGAAAACAACGAAATGTCTCGAAGACTTAGGAAATTTGGTTAAACGTAAATTGCAGTCGTTCCAAGCAGATGTGTGCTTTGTTTGAGCTGTCAACATTTTGTTTACGCCAATTAAATTGTAAAATTTGAAAAAGCAAACTTACGGGTTCTCCGGAAACCGCCAAACAGATATTACTTCCTAAACAATGTGTCGTTTAATTTCAAGTTAAATTCTTTCATTTCCCCTGTTTTCTTTCCGCTTTTGAATACCTCTGACGTATCATTGACGTAATGCGTTATAAGAGGATTACCAAGGAAGAGAATTTCATTACTAATTATTGTATGTTTTTGAAGAAAATCCTCTACGTTTAAATTCACGGTTCTCTGTGTCAGCTAATGATCTCACAGCCGTAGAAATAAGATAAAACTGCTTGGAAATTTATAAGTCCAATGCAAAATTACTATAAGACATTCTTTAAAAGGAGAAGGAGAATAACCTATATTCATAAAATCCGCCACAGAGGAATTCCATTTAAAAATTAACGCAGTCTGTAGCAAGACAAAGGAACTGTTGCCACGCGCGTGCAGTCGGCACTTCAAACAACAAACGGAAACGCTCGTTTTCTTTGACTAAGAAAAATAACCTAATGACTTGCATTTTTAAGCCCTGATATCATCCTTTATTGCATGGAATATTGCTCTATATTCACATGTGCGTGTGGCAAAAACATATCTGATGAGACATACCAGTGTTTTTTTATCCTTTGTGATAAATTGACCGCCAAAGTTGTATCTAAAATTAGGAGAATGTACGTAGTTTCCTGTGTGAAGGCGAAGCTTAAAATATCACGATATATATATACATGAAAATAGCTTGGGTCGGCTGATGATTCTATAGCACTCTCTTAAGTTTTGTGGCCAACACCCTGTGTTGATCTAATTAGCACATCATTAATTGCTTGGGCTGGGTCAAAACCTTTAACAAAACCATAACAAGAAACTGCACACTAATCAACACATTTTTGAACATATCCAGGCTTTTGCAAAACACACTCTCTAATTGCATATGCAGTAAAACGACTCATTCCAAACGCATTTCACGACTACAATTAAGTACGCTTTAGAACGTGTCTTTTGCACATTATCAAACTTAGCTTTGAGTTTTTTTACTGGACAACATTTGCACAGTTACATTTTAATTAAGAAGATAAAAATTGACTGTTCGCGCGCGTAGACTGTGCAATGCGGGTTTTGATACAAACTTACTTAAAATTCTCTTTGTTAAACACACATTTACGCGTAAAACATAAACGCCTAAGGACACTGTGAAGTTCAAAAATTCATAATCAAGAAGAAAAACAGTTTAAGATTTGAGGTGTTTAGCAAGAGTGTTGCACTATCACTTGAGGATAGTTTTCGGGGTTGCAAAGAGCTCGTCACTTTCGCACCATGGCACAAATTTAATCTTGTCTTTTTCCTATCCCTAAACTATAATTTTTCAGATCACCAAGAATCTCTTTGAAAAATTGAACTTGGATCAAGTTTTGAGAAGTTCAGATGAAAGTTAAATTGTCGGAAATATTTTATTGTTGTAACAAGTTTTTTTATGAATCATGTACGCTACAGACCTTATAAGATCCAAAACCTGATACTGTAAAGATGTTATTGTTTTCTTCACAACATGCGGTGCGTGGCGTAGGAGACAAATTCCTTAATACTCTCCGGGAACTTTGAGCCAAATCGCGTAATCTGTTTACGGCTACCAGCAATAAAAAAGCCTGTAAACACGGCCTTTATTCTCAATTTCGACTCCTTTATCACCAAAATTGCTGTTTGGGTTTCGTTACCAACCCTAAAATCTGGCGGTTGTCTTTCCACGCTCGATCCGAAGGCCTTGTTTTCGGTTTGAAAGAGGCTGCTGTTGTACACCAGTATTAATACACTAATTAAATCTAATCTGAGGTCTGTTCGTTCAATTATTGGGCAAGATCTGGTAAATCACGAGTACTACCAGCAGATCAAGCTTATCTTAAAGTGCAAGCTTGAAAAAGCCTTAACCAAAAACTCTCCTTTTGGCTGAACTTATTTGGTTTACTCAATAATATTTCTTTTTCCTCTTCGCTAGTTCACCTAACACAATCATCGCTTATCTTTTAGTAAAACTGAACAGTTCATTGTGTCCCGGACAAACCTCCTGGGTAGATTTAATGGAATTCGCGGATTATAAGGACAACATCAAAACAAAGTAATCAGTGGAGAGCCGACAAAGGCGAGGTTGTTACTCAGCGACGTAATGGCAAAATTAAATGCTATCTCAATTTTTTAAAAGGCGATGCAGTGGCCGAGCGGTTTAGGGTCGACTCAAGTGGTTAGTGTGTTTGTTTTAAGGCCCGTTTACACTACTCGAAAAGAGTGAAAGGCCCATTTACACTATGAAAAAGGTGGAACGGATCGGATAAAAATAGCTACCGGTAACACAAAAAAATCACCGTTTACACAATAAAATCGTTGATACGGATCGGATAGGACTTGGGTCCGTCATTAACATGATATGGAACGGGTACAGATCTGTTTACACGGTTCTTCGAGAGGGGTGCTTGGCAAACACCTCTGTACAAAACCACAGCTGGCTCTGGAAAGCTCAACAGGACCGGTACCCCAAAACGTTTCTTGCGTTAGTACGCGACGGAAAGGAAACCGTTCCAGGTTATGCTGATTACGGACCCAAATTTTATCCGACCCGTTCCTGAAAAGGACCGCAACCAGGTACGAATGGAACGGATAAAATTCAATTTACACTAGAAAATTTAGCAGATCCGTTCCATTTTTTATCCGATCCGTTCTACTTTTTTCGTCTAGTGTAAATGGGCCTTCTTGAACCTCCCTGAGTTTTCTGGGCCGGACCCTCCATAAAAGCTTATAAACAGTACTGTACCCGTTCCAGGTCATGCTGATTACGGACCAAAATTTTATCCGACCCGTTCCGAATTCTTCAGTTGTGTAAACGGTTATATTTTTAAGGGAACGGTGCCTGTTTCTATCCGTTCCGTTCCGTTCAATTTTAAGTGTAAACGGGCCTTCAGAGTGGTTTAATGGTGCCGGTGTTTGTCTAAAAGCCCGTTTTTCCACTACTCGAAAAGAGTGGAACTGATCGCATAGAAAGTGGATCGGATCGGATAAATGTGCTCGTGTAAACGAAGCTTGATTCGTTCCATTTTTATCCGATCCGTTCCCAGAAAGGAGCGCAACCATATATGCGGTCCCTTTTGGGAACGGATCGGATAAAGTTGGTTCCCTACCCGTTCTTTTTTTCTTTCGTTGCGCCAAGTAAACGCTCAAAACTCCTTTAGTTACCGAACCTCCTTGAGTTTTCTGGGTCGGACCCTCGAAAGAAGACATGCGAGTAGTAGTGCACCCGTTCCAGATCATGTTGATTATGGACCAAACCTTTATCCGATCCGATCCGTACCTAACTCTTGCTTGTGTAAACGGTCATATTTTAAGGGAACGGTACCCAGGGGCCCGACTCCATTATTTTTGTGACTGGGGGGAGGGGGCGGGGGCTCGAGTGAGGTTCAAATTTTATACCAAGAACAATCCCTGCCTTAAAAACGTCCTTATTATGCCCAAAAAAAACCCTAAATCATTTAAGTCAAAATTATTTATAGTAAGCACTGCTCCAGATTACGAGATGCAAAAAAATCCCAGCCAAATTTGGCAACTCAAAACAATCCCTGCGTAATTCAGAGACCCAAAAAAATTCCTCGAGCCAAAATTTCAAACCCAAAAATATCCCGCGGGGCCCCCCGTTATGAAAATAACAGTACCTGTTTCTATCCGTTCCGTTCCGTTCAATTTAAAGTAAGATCGCGAGTTCGAGTCCCGGCCAGACCAAGTCTGTGTTGTGTCCTTGAGCAAGACAGTTTACCTGACTTGTTCCAGTCGACTCAGCTGTGTAGATGAGTACCAGTTTTGCTGGGGTCCTACGCCTGCGATGGATTAGTGTCCCGTCCAGGGGGAGTCAAAGACTCTCATCCGCTTTAAAAGCCGTGACTTAGTAAAAGTGCCAGCAACGTTGCGGGCAACGGGAGAATTTCACCGTGTAGCCACCTTTGAAATCGTTGCACGCAACATTGCGCGAAGTAGAAACCGATCCTACTCCTGCAACATTGCACGCAACAGTTTCACCGAGTGGCTACACGAAGGGTTTCAGTTGCACGCAACGTTGCATGCAATGTTGCACCGTGTAGCCACGGCTTCAGTACTACTGAAACCGGCCTTATAAGCCACTTAAGCTCGAGAAAGGATTTAGCTTTTTTTCACTTAATTAAAACATTGTATTAAGCATATTAACCACAGTAAGAAAAACAGCTAGTGTAGTTATTTACCAGGCAAGAATGCTACACACCACACCGGTAAAAAAGGCAAGTGTCGTGTATGCATAGAAAGACGAGTGTAGTATATCTATCTAAATTTCTACCAACTCTAAACTGTCGTGGAAGAAGTTCTGGTACGAGAGGCAGCAGTTCTTCTCTTTACGTATTAATATTTCAGACTGAGAAGTCTTGCGCATGCGCATTCAAGCTAAATGCTTTTTTGGTTGTTATTACACAAAACGGTAAATACCATCTACCACAGGTAACCCAAGCTCAAGTTGTGCGAGTTACTATAGATTATATGCGACTATAACAATTCTATTGTCTTTCGCTACGCTCAGGTGAAAAGACAACGACGAGCACCCCATTTTTTTGTGCGGGTGCGATATAAAACACGTACAATGCAAGCAGTAGATATCGAAAATTTGCTCGAGCCTTTAAATTGCGAGCACATCCGAACTTTAATGTGAAATTACTACTTTTTACAGAGAAATGAATGTTTGGGGGGGCAAGTTCATGCCCTAGGCCTTAATAGATTATGCTAGTAAAAGTAACATATTATGCTAAAAGCATTGCTTTTTTTGGCAAAATTATGCTAAAATTATGCTCTTTTTTGCAAATTATGCCCCTTTTTTAAAAATTATGCTCTTTGAAAAATTGCAAATAAGTCCAAAAAATACATTTATTAATTAGAAGCCGTTGGTCTACAAGAAAGAAACGCAACAAATCCGCAATGAAATTCAAATAAATATGTGGTTCATGTTAACATGCACACTAGTACTAGACTTTACTCTCATCAGTCTCATGCATGTAGCTTATCTGCGATTGTTATATTGCAGCATTACACTTGCTTGCAAGTAGTCAGGAAGTGCACTCTATTGCTGCTCATGGAAAGACACCGAAAGCAGGCTAAAAACTCTTTCTGCGGCAGCAGAAGAAGGTTGAACAAGTAAGAGTTTCTTGATCGCAGAAGACCAATTAGGTCTACAATGTGGTGCACCCCAGACCCGGGTTCAGGCCATTTCAGACGCTGCTCAGTGATTCACAGTGAACTACAAATGCTAGTACTTGAACTAAAACTTAAAATATCGAATAACTTCACCAAGTGTTTGGGAATAGAGATGAACAATGATCAAATTGTAGCATCAAAAATGATCCGATGATTATCAAAATATGCGAATTATGCTATCATTGCTACTTGGCAGAAATTATGCCAGTTTGCTCAAATTATGCCAAAAAACTATGCTAGCATGATTTATAAAGACCTATCTGGCTACCATGCCCCCAAACATACAAACATCTGTAAAACTTCGAAACTTCACAAAGCTGTATGTTCGCGAAATTTTGGCCTATGACCATCAAAACTTGTAGATTTTGTAATTTTTAGGAGCTCTTTCCACTGACGTTGAATGACTTTCGCTCCTTTGTAACTATCAAAAGTTACGTTTGCGTGACACGAACCGTGATAACCACAAGATGTGACGGAGTTTCAACCAATCAGAGCGAACGACGTAAACACATCTCAAGTCGACCTTTGAGCCGAGATGTTGCTAAGTCAGCGGTAAATCCCAGAGCTCATCAAAATGGCGGACTATTCGTCATTGTTAGATACTTTTGCTTGTTTACACGTAGCATTTTTGCTATATATTTTAGCGATTTTTATACTTGGAGCAATTCCAGCCGCCTTGGGTTACTCCTTTGGATTAAGGTCACTTTATATTAAGGGACTCCTCAGAATATTTGAGGTAAGTTTATTAAATAGAACTATTTTCCACTCGCGTCTCTGGTGTCATGCAGTCAGAAGAAATTGTTTACATTTAAGTGAGACTTCTAAATGCATAAAACGTGGTTGGTTGTGGTCCAATATGACTAAGTGAATAAAAAAGTGAGAAAGGAAAATAGACTTGAGAAGGCGCTTAGAAGCCTCTTTAGACGTAAATTTTACAACCCTTAATTAGATTTGGCTTTTCGTGTTAAGCTTTGGGCCGTAGTTTTTTTAATTAATATTTTTGCGAAGACCCAGAGTTTCGACTATTTATTTTGATGATATACGACTGGCAAAACTCGTTGGGTGCAACGTCTAACTTTTGCTGCCAGTTTAGAAGTACAATATGTCTACACTTATGTGTAGAAGAAAATCGCTTACCGGCTTGGCATCAAGCCAACTCGATTTCACAACTGTAATATCAAGTCAATTATCTATTTCCCTTCAACTTGAAGAGGTACTTCTTCTCTCAAAGAAATTTTACATCTTCCAAACAGTGGGCACTACAGTAAGTTTAATTTGAGTGAGGTCCATGAAATCAAGTTCGCTGAAATTAGCTGGACGTGAAATGAGCTACAGTAACAGACCTTGGACCCAAGATTGATAATACACATTTCTAAATGTACGTAGCATAGTTTTTGTTACTTCAGTTTTGCATAGCGTTTTAAGTTCTTGCAAGAGTTAATGACGATTAAAAAAAGATTTGTTAAAGAGGTAAAAAAATTTTCTGTTTGAGGGTGTTACCCAGTCTGTAGGTTTGCTAATCTTGCCATTACTGATCAGGCATGAAGTTCAACTCATTGGGAAAACTTTTCTCAAAATTATATTAAAATAATCAAGTAAAAGTGTAAATAGTTTGACCGTGCATACAAAGTGTAACACAAAGGTGTTTTTTCTTGCAAGACAACAAAATCAGTGCATGATTTTAAAGCAAGTATGTTTGCCTGATATATTAACGATGAGCATACTCTTGAGTTAAGCATTGAGAAATTATATACATGTGTCTGACAACAAGGTTTATCATGGAAAACAAAGAAAGGATGACATGCAGATAAAAACTCCACTCTGGTTAAAGATGTACTAACTATAATTCAATTTGATGCAGCCGCATCTGAATTCTCTGTAGTCGTTGATGGAAGACTGCTTAAATAATTGTTTTTATCCTGCAAAATATACAATATAAAATTTTATATCATTGTAACTGATTTTCTTCTTTCTTTTAAACAGTATGGAAGAATGCGAATGGCATCAAAGAACATGATCAATGAAAATGGTAAGTTGTGTGTGTGTAAGCACAATTTAAGAAAGCCAAACCTGGAACAAAGCCCTGTGGTAAAGTTGAACAAAACATGTTGAAATTTTTTGTTTTTCTTTTAAGGCCTAATTAAAAAAGACGATGATGGACCTCCCAAACCTCCAATCCCAAGGAACAGGTCATTTGGAACTCTACAGAGAGATTTTGACATGGTTGATGCATTAGACCTTGTGAAATCAGGGTTTGAAGTACGTGTTGCAATAAAATGTAGCTGCTATGATAATTATTTACAAGTAAGGGCTAGCAAATGGTAAATCTGAGACTGTATGAGATACCGGCACCCAAGAAAAGCAATGAATAATTAATCTGAGACTGAAACATTGCAATACAAAAAATCCAAGACTGAGACTTAAAATACCGAGACATCAAACAAATTTCAAGTAGAAATTTCGAGCTCTGTTGGAAGTGCTGAGAATGCGAGCCATTCTGGGATTAATTGAATGGTCTAGTGCAAAAAACAACTTAAGTGACTTTGTATGAAAAGCTAAATTCTCCCAATGGTTATGAAGATATGTAGGGATAATGTAAGGAGAATTAAAAACTTGGTCAAAAGTCACTTCTACCAAATTAATTTTTGGCTCTGGTAGCCAGCTGGTTAGACAAGACAAATTTAATTCCTGGGAGCACAGATTTTCTTCAAAATTTGAAGGGTCGGTCGGGGCAAAAAGCAAAATAAAAAACAAATTACAAATGTTTTTACTTTGGTTTTGAATATCAATAAAACCTTTCCTTTTGGCAAACCCTGCATCTATAGCAATTTTTCAAAGTTCGCATTTAAAATGGGTCAATATATTGAAATTTTAAATTATTACGTGACCTTGAAACAAAGAATAATTTGTGTGCCGTTCTTAAAGTATCGTAAATCTCAGTGTATATGCTGAGAATTTGACCCCAAATTTTGGGAGTTGGCTTGTGCAACAAATGCCAACTTTTGAAAAACAGAAATCACAAAAAGAGCTCATATTTATTACTCTTTGTGGCATAAATCAAATGTACTGCACAAATAATTTCAACTATGACAAGAATGCTGTTCGTGAAATCTATATGACACATAATTATGGTTAACCATTATATGTTATCCTAATTTCAAGAACTTTTTTGTAATTGAATATAAATGATTGAAAAGATGTGATTTGTCTTCCAGGTCACTCGGGATATTGAATTCGAATCAACTGCCTTGTAAAAATAACCCAGATGATCACTGCCACTCTTATGCTACCTTCTAGTTCGGGCCACTTGTTTGTATGTTTTCAGTGATTTGCACATTTTGTTAGGCATTTCACCAGTGTGCAACACATGCAGACTGCAGTCTTGCAGACTTAAAATAAATTAAAAGAACACTGCAGTTGATTAATTTAACTGACTCCTTTAATACTGATTTGGCAACTGATTCAGTTGACTACTATATTGAAATAACGAATGGCTGTAAGAGCGGTAGCCGCTCAAGGTCTTCAAAAAACTAAGTGAGCGATAGTTTTCAATTTTTCTTAAATAACGTGAAAAAACATAGTCTTTGGGAATAAAGACTACTCTAACTTTATTTAGAATCTAGAAGCGATTTCAAGTTTTGGTGTAACGTTTTGCTTTGTACCCTGTGCAGACTATACAAACTCGCCATTCTTGTCACACTTAAGCAGATACTGTAGCTAGATTAGTGCCACAGCCACCCTCCTGCTCAAGGTCTTCAAAAGACTAAAAAAGCAGTAGTTTTCAATTTTCTTCAATAATGCGAGAAACCATAATAAATACTGTTCTTCTTTAAATGCTGCTGGTTCTGTTCAACTTTTGTATGGTCCACGCTCTAAATAACAACAATTTACTGTTTCGCTAATGTGTCAAGTATTCTGAGGCTATCTTTCTCACTGTTAAAATTTATTTACATGCATCTTTCAGTTTCTCACGTGGCGCCATGAAATTAAAATGTATCGACATCATGTTTCAAAGCTTTCTTCCAAAAAGGGAAATATGTGAAGGTAACAATCGAAGAAACTAGCTTGGAAGACGAAAATATTGAATAATAATCAAAGCACAAACATTCGGTTAGGGAAATTGATGTTTCTTTCACAAAAAAAATTCCAAAAAAACTTTGTTCAAAGTCAATGATTCACTTCAAAACTTCTAGTAACTGCATGAAACATGACAATTATACTTAATTTAACAATTTGATGCTATCCCTGATATTCGGTTTTATCCTAGCGAATAAAGGATATACCATCACCATCATTTGGTGTGTTTCCCATAAGATGTTGATTCAAACAAGTTTCATAAAATTGAATCTCTTTTATTTATGCGGAAACTGAGAAAGAGAAAGTGTTTACACTGAGTTTAAAATTACAGGCCACTGCAGAGAGAAAAAAAAACACTGGAAGATGCCACAGCCAACAAAATGCTGGTAAAGAATAAGGCTGTTTTAATTGTATTTTATTTGACTTAAACTCTGTAATTCTGAGTTTTAGGCTAGTTTGAGCGCCAAGGGAAATGGACCAAAATCAAACGGTATGAGAAGGAAAATATGAAACCAGAACTCAGAAGTGTGAAGGGGGTTTCGTGTAATGATTTGTAAACCACGGTTTCTTGTTCATATCAGCGTAATAGAGGGAACTTTTAAACAAACAGGGATTCTGCGATAGAGCATACTTAGTAAAAGTAAAATAAAATAAGTGAACAACACAATTATAATCTTTAACTTTAATACTATAGGATTTGACCGGCCAGTCAAACAGTTGACCAGTTGAAATGGCAACTTGAGCCATCAGAAAAAAGTTCTAAAATACTGAGGCAGATAGGCAGATTTCCAAAGGCAGGGTTGAGGAAAAGGGCAGTTCAGAATCAGTACTTGGCTTATAGTTCTTTAAGGTCTGCTAGTCTGCAGTTTGCAAGTCTGCAACCTGCAAGTCTGCAGTCTGCATGTGTCGCACACCGGGCATTTCACTGAGTGTGATCTCAGCCACCGAACCCTCTTGCAGCAGACAAATTATTCTTTCCTTTTGCAAAATGACTAACTTTCAGCTTGAATGCAGCATCCGATCCTATTTGTTTTTGTTTATAAAACATGATTGTTTTCCAAGTGTTCAAAACACAGTGTGAGCATGTGTCTAAGAAATTTGGTGATTTCAACTTGTTTACTTCATGGCTCAATGAACACAGACAGTATGGCATGAGAATGTCCTCAACTTTTAATTTTGACTCCTAGTACAAGAATTTCAATTGTTAACCTTTTTTTGCATGAGAAAATTAATGTTTTGAATTTTCAAGTTCAGCTTTTTATGCAGATCTATGTAAAGAATATTATTTCTTGGTTTCAATTTTAAAAGCTTCCAAAAGGGGGTTCGACTTATACGAAATGCTTGTACCTCTTTGCAAAAATATCTTCATAATTCACCAACTTCTTACAAAAATTTGTGGTACTAGTCAGTCTTCTATTATTTCATCAAATTTGTTCATACCAAAGTAAATCTGGCAACTTTTAAAAAACAAAACAACCGGCACCAAAACAACAAAAAAACATATCCATTTAATTCTACTCGTAAATAGTACAGTATGTCTTGACAACGTGTGAAAACAAAAAATTCTAGTGTTGAGCAGTTTTAAAAGTGACTTCTATAGTCAATGTTTCCGTCAATTCAAATAAAAAATGGCCATTTGTAACACTAATACTGTACATCAGAATAAACTCTATTTTTTGTAATTGCAAGCATAAAAATAGACTGTAAAACTTTACCAACAATCGCTTTCATTAGCTTTTCAACAGATTAATTATTCTTTTTACTTATTAAAATTTTTGGTTCATTTTTTATTTTTTCGGCTTTCAGTAAAAACTGGGTTGGTCGGGTCTGTGCTCCTGGGAATTAAATTGGTCTGGCCTTACTTGAAAAAAGAAAGCTGTTTTCAAGCCCTGGACATAACTAATATTTAGTCGTACAGGGCTCGAAATAACAGCTAGTCAACCGACAGAATCAAGCATTGTCCGGACAAATCTATGGTTGACTGGCCATGTTGTCTGGTCATTTGCACTTTAAAAAGAAATTCAATTTTGAAACATTGACAATTGTGATTGAAATTATTCAATCTTATCGTGTCCCTGAAAAAGATAATGTCAAACTAGACAGACTTTTGGTTGAGACATAATTTGCAAAATTTTCATTTGTCAGTTGCAATTGCTAATCGGTACTCAGAAAGGTTTACAGATCATGTAACTTGCACAATGTTGTCTGTATTGCAACAAGTTGAGAGTCCGGCCAAAAACACGTATGTCCGAGCAAAATCATGTTTGACCGGACAATGTGTTCGGCGCCTGCTCAGCTGTTGTTTCGAGTCCTGGTCGTATTGTAACTTGTACACTGCTAACCAGTCAATGTTACCTTTTGCTAAAGAAAATTATCAAAAAGTGATAACACAATCTTTTGTTTTACAATTTTGTAGAGCAAAACTTTACACAATTAACAGTACTTGCCGTTTGAGCAATCACTCTCCATTGCTCACGCAAAACTGACCTAAGGAGAGCAATTATTCACCATTTATCCAGGAATCACTCCCGTCATTGGGAAAAGCAGTCTTAGCAATGTGTTGTGATTTGTCCTAAACACATTGGAAAAACTTGCATGCAAATACAGTACTTCTACAATAACAACAAGAATGATCTATCACACATGTTTACTGTCTGTTGAATGACTATACTGCAGTTTTGTGAAAGCCAGCATACACTTTTGAACTGTCTTTATTGAATATTGTTGACACAAATACAAAAGGCGTTTCTGATTTAAAAGTATTTACTTACGTTTTTATAAATTTTCTTAATACAGTCGGTTGTCAGTGTGAGTGGAAGTACTTCAAATTTGGAAGAAATTTGTAGTAATACTTGTCTGGTATCAGGGTGCCCAGTGGTGCACTGTCCTTGTATGAGT
>JAOBRD020816630.1:0-10064 GCA_027575215.2 Hydrozoanthus sils
GGGGCACCAGTGATGGTGGAGATTAAATGTTTCTTTTCTCATTTCAGTATGTGGGCACCAGTGATGGTGGATATTAAGTATTTCTTGTCTCATTTCAGTATGGGGGCACCTGTGATGGTGGAGATTAAATGTTTCTTGTCTCGTTTCAGTATGGGGGCACCTGTGATGGTGGAGATTGAGGGTGAGACTGACCCTCTTCAGATTGCACAGAAAGAGCTGAAGTGAGTCCACTAACTGACATAAGGGGTTTTTTTTCCAAGAGTTCTCTATCCTCAGTCCCAGGCTTTTTGGAAACAACCTGGAATTAAGATGATATTATGCAAGTTTTCAAGTTTAATGTTTTAATTTATTTGTTATATTTTTTGAGGCTGTATACCAAAACTTTTGAAAATGATATCAACAGTTATACTAGTAAAAAGTTTTCACACCAGTTGTTCTAAATTTTTACAATTAAAATATAACAGTTTACCTTGCATCTAAGTTTGGTAATGAAAAAAGCTGCCTGATTTTATTGAAGGGAAAAAATATTGATGTTACTTTGTATATTATGCATACTTAAGCATTTTTTCTTGACTTTAAAATACTTCTACTTTGTTTAAATGTCAATGAAGTCATTCTCTTTAAAACTCACACTTTAAAATTGACCTTTTTTTAGGTTTTAGAAATAGTTAATGATTAATTATTTTTTGTTTATCTCAAGACTGTGATAGTCTGCCAACAATCAGCAAGATCATTACTACATCATATACCTACATAGTGGTCAGCTGTTTTGTAGTAGATGGAAAGTAAATAGGGGTTTAAGAAACAAAGACAGCAACACCAACAACTATCGCTTATAAAAAACATTTTTATCGCTTGCCCTTTTCAATCACAAATGAATATTTTGCCTTTTCTTTTGTCTGAGTTTATTCGCTTTGTGAACAGAAAAAGATAAACATATAATAGTCTATAAATTTTTAGCACTGACATGCTGGGTTTTTTTTCTTGTCAGGGCCAGGAAAATCCCGATAATTATTCGACGGTATTTGCCAGATGGAAGCCACGAAGACTGGGGCATTGATGAACTTATTATAATAGACTAAACAAGAACAATTATTATTTTATCTTACTGATGCACATATAGAGTGACTATCAGCTCATTTGGTTCTTATAGAAAAAGTGAGCTGGAATTGCTTAGCTTTTTGAACATTGCAGAGATGGTTTGAGATTGGATTATTAACTCTAGAATGACTCGACATTGTTTTAGCATTGATATAAGAAAGTTGAGCAGTGATCCACCTTATTGGATAACATTTCATGACGCCAAATGTTGGATGATCATTACAGCCAACAATTGGTAACATATTTTATACAAGTGATTTGTGTTTTGCAAAAGACTTTTATTTCAACTTTTTTATTCACATGCCAGTGGCTAGTACCAATAATTAGGTGATAAATAATATTAAGCAGTTTGCAACACAGTGCAATTTAGGTATTTGCAAACAAGCCTTCAACCAATAAAGTCGACTATCACAGAATATTAAAAATTGTTGATCAATCGGCCACAAATCTGTTAAGAATGCCAGTGACTTTCATAGTCTTGTCCAAGTAAGTTTGTGAAGCGGGCTGCACATTTGAACTCCCTACTTTGTACTCCCTCCCCCCCCCCCCCTTACCAAGTACCCGCGCTCCCCGGGACGTAATAAATGTTCGGCCTCTAATAAATCTCTTGGAGAAAGGGGCCGTTTAGCTAACGAGGGTAACACTTATAGCCAAGTAATTTATTTTGAATTCAGCAGTGTTTGGCCAGAATCTGGAACGACTTTCTCGTGGTCTATGATTTTCTTTCATTCGTTTGAAAATATTTCTCCTTTTTGGCTTTCCCCTCAAGGTGGCCCCATTTTGAACATTTGCGGCAGAAGGAGTCGGTTTCATTATGTGCATACACGCAAAACTTGTCTTTCTTGCAGTTGTTTCCCTGGTAACAAGGAAGGTATTTGAGCATAGCACTCCTAAAGAACTTCTTTTCATCATCTGTGTGATATTTGGGACACTTGGTAGATTTTTTGCAATACGAACCATCTTCACAACGGTCAGAATATTTTTGTGTTTTTCCTATCGTGGTTTTGTACTTACGTTGATTCGTGGCTAGACGGAAGCCATCGTCCACCGACTCTTCATTAGCTGCTGCTGTCGCATTTGTTTCAGAAAAATTCTCCTCTGATGGTTTTTGTAACGGGCTGAACTTGTTTGACGTAAGAAACTTCGTGTTGGTACTGGGGGAAGGAATATTAGAGTACTCTAAATACGACATTGTTTTATCTTCAAAACTGTCACGCAGTTTATTCATTATTTGTTCAAAGCTTAAATGTTCGTTCAAATTTTGAAACACAAGCACCAGGTCTTCGAATTGTTTTCCCGTAAAGAAATATGTGAATGGCCACTCAAGGATTTTAGAAAGATCCTCTTCCCAATTTTCTTTTTGTGTTTGGCAGGCTTGATTACCGCCAATTATCGCTGCAGACGTGATAATGAGATGCGATTCATTGTTGAACCTTTCTTGACGAAAATGAAAATTTAGCGAAGTTAAGTCGTTCCAGTAGTTGTCGAGATAAGTAAGTTTCATTGAAGAAGGGCTTTTACTCGCTGTTTCCTTCAAGGCGTTAGCGCAACTTTGCTTCCAGACCCACACTTCGCATTTCCACGATTTCTTGATGGCTTTCTTTATCGCGGGCAGAATATCCGCATCGCCAGAAACAATTGCTATGGTTCCTTTGAGAAAGCTGTAATCGCAGACTGTTTCTGTGACGTCGGCAACGATTTGTTGGTCCACTTGTTTTTCTTTTCCTGTAATTTCGCTCCGTTTAAACAGTTGAACATCAAAACTGCTTTCTTTTAGTTTCTCCCAAACTTTGTAAATGGGCGGTGGCTCCGATGCGTACCACGTACCTTTGGCAACTTCTCTGTCTCCAGAAATCACATCAGCTAGCTTGTGAGCAAAGATTCTCAAACGCGGATCTTCTGGGTACTTTAGCTGTTGCTTTTTTGCTGCTACCTTGCTAGCTTCTGCTAGGAGATTTGAGTTGTCAACAAAAATATAAACTGGCTCCGTTTGCAGTTTGGGCAAACTCTGGAAGCCGGAGTCGCATTCGGGGCAACTGATTTTTCCATCTGCGCTATCGTCTAAAAGTTGTACCTGACATTCGTGACAAACTGTATGATTGTTATTGCAGCTGCGCTTCTTCTTGTACGGATAAACATCTGCCTTGCATCGGATGCATTCTTCGGCAGGGTCAACTGTTGAGAGAAAAACGCTTCAATGTGACATGAGCTACCATTTTCACTTTAACGACGTAATCTTTCTTACAGATGCATGAGCCCAAGCAGTGTTTTGCATCTGAATTTATTCTACATATAATAATATATACAATTAATGAATTATACAACTTAATTTTTACACGTTAGATAGATTGGTGCGTTTTATTGTCAAAACCTTGCAGCCACGTATGCTGAAAATGCATGTTTAACAAGATATGAAGTGATAAATTTGAAACATAACGAAGATAAAAAAATATTGAAAGAGGCAACCAATAAAACTAATCGTAAAACTAATTGTAAAACTGGCTCATAAAAACTATTTTTGAAACGATTCGTTCGGCAAAGCGGTGCGGCCATGTTACACAGCCCAATGATTCCTGAAATTTAAAGTTTATTATTTCATTGAGAAAAGTAGAACTGGATTTTACTTCCGGCAACAGTGTCTAAAATCTGTGTCGCCATGATACGTGGTCATAAGAAAATATAACAAATTATATGTACCTGCTTCTCTACGTTATTATTAACTCAAAGTTTTTAAAATCACTTTCAAACTGACGCAGATGCACGAGAGACCTGTAAAAACATGTATTACAAATTGAAAATACAGTCGAAACTCCCTAAGACGGACACTTTCGGGACCAGCTTCAACTGTCCGCCTAGAGGGGTGTCCGTCTTATAGAGATTTAAAACACAATAAATGACTGAGAAAACGCACGGCAGGAACCAAGATTTGGGGTCCGTTTTACAGCGGAGGTGTCCGTCGTGTAGAGACTCAAAATACAGTAAATGACTGAAAAAACGCACAGCAGGGACCAACATCTGCTGTCCGTCTTGAGGGGTTCGATTGTATCTTTCTAAAGGCTGCGATCACTTTACGCCTTTGTCGACTGTTAGGTTCCAACTACAGCATTTTAGAATCTTGAAAGACAAACCTTCAGGATTATTAACTATCTTGTTTGACTCGTTATGGCCAACGTAGAATCAACAACCAAACTGATTAAGTTTAGTGTTCTTTCATTTCAAGAAAACTTTTTACCAAAATTTTCGTTATATACATAAATTTTTTGCACTGACCTACGTTGGACGCCATTGTTTTGCTGTGGTACGCTCCAGTTTAAACTCCAAAAATGATCTCAAGCTGTTGCTATCGGACCTACGGACTAATAGCATGGTATCTTCAGGTTTTATAACTACTTTAACTTATCGGAAACTGGCGGAAACACTCCTGTGTTGTATTCTCATAGAATGCTCATCGAAATCTTGACCTACAGCATACAAATTTGAATTTCGAAAGCAAACCGACAGCAAAATGAGTAATTTTCTTTGAAAACTTACTGATCAATACTCGATTCCCTTCACTCACCTTCTTATGAGGAGACGGATCAAATTAGAATACAGGGAAAACAAGCTTTAAAAATATTTTTTCAGAAGAATCAACACTTTTTGGTTGGTAGATTTAGATTATTTTCAAATCTGAACAACATGCTGAGACACTTCCTAGAATTATACAATTGGCCCTTGGGCTGTTTTGCTTTATTAACACAGTGCTCTGCACCAATTCCGAAAATACAGAAAATAAATAAAGTAATTGCAACCCAGCAGCAAATAAAAGTTATTCTACAGGTACCAGTAAGGGCAAGTCGAGCCAATCTACAGTAAGCGGGACCTAGTCGGGTATGATCCAAGTTTAATTAATTCGAAGCGGGTCGGCTATTTTCTGGGTTCTTTGTTTTTTGAACTGAGACTGATCTTAGTTAGCGTATTGCTTACCATCTTAGGTGATTATAAACACGATTTGCGTTCATTCCCTTAACAGATATTTTAGCTGTTTTTTCCACAGTTGTATGTTTTGTCTATTTTCAGCGTTTACTGTTGTATTGTATTTTTATTATCTATTCTCCGAGATCCTTTCTGATAAATAACCACAATTTCAGTGATCCTGGCAACCTCAATGAAGAATTCTTATTTATTATTTAGTTAATACAAAATTTAAGATACGCCATAAAGAGAAGCGGGCAAGCTCGCCTTACTGGTGCTGATTAGGCTCGATACTGCGGTTTGGGCTCTTAAGGCCTAAATAGATACTAAGACCTCAAAAATAGATCGAGGCATATGATGCATCATGCAAACAGGAAATATTGAAATACCTAGTATGACCAAGGTACATTATTAATAATAAAATCATTCAAATATTACGCGCGCTCTGATTGGCCAAAAACCTTTTGCAAGAGTATGTAAACACGGTTTTCGTCCGGTCTTCTCGCGCAGTTCTCCCGGCCGCGGCGTTTTATATATCTGGCTCAGTTTCTTTTTGTTTCCTAACTTAATAAACACACAAAAAAAGTTCGTTTGAGTCCAGTAATGAAGGAAGCAGATTTATCTCATTTTTCTTGGAGTTTGATTTTCCAGGTATTCCAGAAACGGCCGAAAAGTCAACGAACAGCAACCAAAAGCGTGTCTCTGCAAGAAATATTTTGTTCCGCTTTCATTAGTTATTTTATAAAATAAATATAAAATGGTTTCCGTGTATGTAAACACAGCCTGATATAAACACTTGGGAGGTTTGGAGAACACTATAAGTTTTAAACCACTCCGCTTCGTGGTTTCTTACGCTTATCGAGTGTTCTTCCAACCTCCCGCGTGTTTACATCAGATTATTTAAACACGGAAACCATTTTATATTTCTTCACTATCGAATGTCATGCCGGTGCCCAGGTCCTCTTGTTTTTGCACAACCGCGGTAGTGCATTTTGGGATTTTTAGAAGTTTTTCTTTGAAAACAAGTAAAAACATGAAAAACAAACAAGCAAAAGCAAAGCGCATGTTTTTGTTTGTTTTCCATGTTTTTACTTGTTTTTCAAAGAAACAAACCGTACAAAAATCGAAAAAATAGAACTTTTTTCTTTCAAAAGCAAGAAAAAGCGCGGGTAACAAGCAAACAAAAGCATAACTTATGTGTTGCCGTCTCCCTCAAGTCGCAATGATTGACAACGAATGAGTTGTCTGTGCCCAGGTCCCCTCACTTTTGTGCAGTCGCCTGAGCGGGTTACTGTGCATTTGAACTGAAAAGGAAACAATAGCCATTTTTCACATTTATATAGAGCTCCAGGCCAACAAGACAAATCGTCTGAGTCTGAAAACGCGACGGGCACGATTCTGGACGAACAGGTCGTAAGAACTTGTCTGTCCGTCTGTTCGTTTTTAATTTCAGACGATTTTTCGTGGACGACTTGTTTGCCGATGATTCAGATAAACTCAGATTTTGATAACAACAATCTACTAATTAAGCGCCATCTTGGTTGAGTGTCCCGGCTTCGCATAAGCACATGGAGCCTAATACAATATGACTTGCGTAGCAAGCTCTCTTTGGGCTTCCCCTCAAAGAGAGCTTGTTACGCAGGCTAAATGCAATATTTCCCTCTCTGAGAAGTGATTATCCAGATCAAATGTTCTCATTGGAACATAAAAATGCAAGGAAACTACATGTAATAAATTTAAAGTTAAATACTTTTGACAGACAGTATATACAACGTTTAAATAAGCTTCAGCCTTGTTCACAATTACTGCAGTCACGCTGTCGTGGTTTTTTTTAGCCTTTGACACACGTGACTGCAGAAGGTGCCCCAGGTGTGAGGCAATTGGCTTGATCTTTGTTCAGATCTGGCTTATTAATCCTGATGTAAATTAGTTCTTTCAAGTCGCGTCTGTGCCAGTCCTGATCTCTATCAAGCACTTGGACCATTTCCATCGAAGTATTATGAAGCTACAGTCGAAAGCTAATGTTTCAAACATCGTATATACTGTGTGTCAAAAGTATTTAACTTTAAATTTATTATCATAATCAGTATAAATAATCTTCATACTATGAAACTATGTATAAATAATCAGCACGACTCTGTTAGGCTAATGACTCCTGGTAAACACAAGCACAGTCCAGCAAGTGTAGACCTTAAATTTTGCAGGAGTAGTAACAACTCTTTCACTCCTGGTTTGGGCCGTGAAAGACTCTCCGCCGAGGGTGGTACCGGTTTCGCTGGAGGTAGCTCAGCCTCTGCCGGGTCACTGGGTCGAGGAAGAAAATTAAGGCATGGCGACGTTTTCGCCTCTCCCTTCGCTATGGAAAACAATTATGTAGCTTCTTGAGTGTTGACTCTCCTTTAACAACTGTACCTTCTACCTTGTGATCTAGAATCCATGCTTAATCTCCGCACCGTAATGCTGATAAAGGGTGAACACCATGCCTGAGATTAGTGTTTTTCTGTCTCTCCTTAACTGTTCAGCTTTTTGTAATCCACCAGGTTGGGTGTGAGCTGCACCTGTGTGACAGGTACGTTTGTCCAAATTTTCCGAGGCATCGGTATTTCGGCTAGACTGTGCCTGTGCTCTAAAGGAGTAGATCTGTAACTTTGTAGAGTGCCACAGCAAAGTATGGGTACTTTGATTTATTCAGGAGACTCTTAACGGTACTAACTGCCTGTCAATCTCGTCATTGGCCTGTGGGTATAAGGGACTGCATCGTGAGTGAATACATACTCGGCTGTGTAGTTAGTAAACTCACAGGAAGAATACTGAAGACCATTGACAAATATCAGAGTTTGAGGAATTCCGTAACTTCAGGCCCTTCAACTCGAACAAATCAGCAGCAATTTTTTGCCATGATATTAAATCGAAGTAGCTATGAAGCAATCATGAGTTCTGCCTTGTTGGCTTTATGTTTCTGACAGATCCGACAGTTCTGTACAAGATCTCAAACCAGGCCACCAGACTGATCCACGAGCTGTACTACACTTGGTACCAATCCCCTGATGTCCAGCATATATCATATCAAGAATATCTAATTTTAGGGAGGATGTAACTAAATTAGAAATAATTGACATCCTTTCAGAAGTAGTCCATTCTGAATTTCTTGTCCCGTACCGCTTCACTAGGCCCTTGAGCGAAGATTTCTCGGGCCAACCTTCCCTACAAAGAAAACGTTAACTGTCGCCATACCTCGTCTTCAACGCTGATGATTACGTATCTCCTCCGCACATTTATTGCTTGCAGGGAAGTTCTCCAGTACGTGTTGACTTCCTTGGTGTTCTTGAGGGGAGCACGATAGAGAGAGAGAGTGTCTGCTGTGTTTAGACTTTTCCCAGGTACATGTTCAACAGAAAAGTGAATCTCGTTTGTCCCATCCTATATCTCTGTATCTTTAGGAGTAGTGTATGAAGTGATAACTTCATGCCTACCAGATAATCGCTTAAACGTTCGCAAGCCCTTGTAGTAGCTAGCGCCTCTCTGTCTGGGAATAGTGAGCGCTGCTTAGCTTAGTTTCACTTAACGCTCTAGAATGGTATGTTACTGGCAGACGTTTTGCTATCATTCTACCTCTGGAGCAGAACTGCGACTAAGCCGTACGTACTGGCATCTGCTGAACTACTGTTTCTTGTTTGGGGTTAAAGTATGCTAGGATTATAACTGGGGTAGATGGCGTGGCCTGAGGATGTGCTGTGTCCCAATGCCATTCGTTCTTCGTGCTAAAACTACTCACGTATAGTGGTTTGCTTAGTACTGCAAGTTCATGCGAGAATTTTCCTAACTGGTTGACCATGCCTAGGAAGCGTCTCATCTCTGCAACATTCGTGGGCTCTTTTATTTCCGTGATAGCCCTAACTTTTTTAGGGTAAGGTCGGATTCCCAAAGCACTGATCACCTAGCCAAGGAAGGTAACCTGTGTCTTGGGAAAACTCAACCTTGACTTACCAATACGCTAGGAACAGCTTAGTGGTTGATAAATGAGTCTAACAAACGAACGAACGCCTTCCTAGCCTGGACACTTCGGCATGTTAAACGCGAACCTTACCAGTACTGGCAAATTCACCCACATAAGTTCAGGTGCACTACATTAGGTATATATCTGGATCAGTTGATAATAAAAAGTCAAATAAAGGAATTGTGAAATGGGACAAACGCTCCTCGAACATGGACACTTCAGCTTGCGAGGAGCAAGCCTTAACAATCAGGCCAAACCACTCACAGAATCTTAGGTGCACTGCACTAGGTACAGATAAGTGGTTAATCAATGAACCAATTGAAAAAAACCTATGAAAATAAGACGAAGCACCTCAAATCTAGACACTTAAAATTGCTAAGCGACAACCTTACCAAATGAAATAAGCTTAGGTGCAGTTAGGTACAGATCAGTGGCTTTAAAATGAATCAACCAAAAAAAATTGTGAAATTGGACCAACGGACACTTCAGCATGCTAAGCGCGAACCTTTCCAATCAGGCCAAATCACTCACATAACCTTAGGTGTATAACGCTTGATACAGATCGGACGTCCATAAATAAATCAACTAAAAAAACTTGTGAGATGGGACAACGCATCTCGAACAAGGAGACTTCAGCAGGCTAAGTGGCGAACATTACCAATCAGGTTCGGGCGCACCACGGTAGGTAGAGGTCAGTGGTTAATAAGTGGAACAAAGAAAAAAATGGAAGAAACAAACACAACTCGAATCTGGTCACTTCAGCAAGCTAAGCGCGTGCCCTTCCAATCAGGCCAAATCGCTTACATATGAGCTTAGGTGCACTACGTCAGGAACAGATCAGTGGTTAATGAATGAACCAATCAAATAAAAAACAACGTGAAATGGGCCGGCCGCAACTCGAATCTTGACACTTCAGTTGCTAAGCGCGTGCCCTTCCAATCGGGCCAAATCGCTCACATGAGCTTAGGTGCATACACTACGCTAGGTACAGATCAGTGGTTAATGAATGAAC
>JAOBRD020816630.1:10164-25582 GCA_027575215.2 Hydrozoanthus sils
ACGTGAAATGGGTCGGCCGCAACTCGATTATTGTATAGCGCGAACCTTACCAATCGGGCCAAATCGCTCACATGAGCTTAGGTGCATACACTACGCTAGGTACAGATCAGTGGTTAATGAATGAACCAATCAAATAAAAAAACGTGAAATGGGTCGGCCGCAACTCGATTATTGTATAGCGCGAACCTTACCAATCGGGCCAAATCGCTCACATGAGCGTTGGTGCACTTCAAGTTATAGATCAGTGGTCAATAAATGAATCAAACAAAAATGTTTGTGAAACGAGATTAATAAATCAGGATTCATTTTCGTTGAACATGATCGGGATATTAAGAAAACATCTGGTGAGAACATCTAGCTCGCTTATCAAAATAGTCATCGAGTTTATTTCCATTTCCACCTGTTGATAAGTTCTCAGCCGCTACCGAAGGAACATTTGCAGTTTTCGGACTTGTACGAATATTTTGCATCTATATATAGCTATAAGAAAACACAACAGATTTTTAAAAAAAACACAAGTTTGTCACGTTGACCGACTGAGCTTGGAAGACTTTCCCGAATGCAACTACAATTCTCAAGAAAACACTGGATATAACTTGATACAATGTAGAAAAAAAAAACCCGTTTAACACTGCTACATCAAAGGGCTTGTTTACAAAAAAAATGAAATCTGAACCATGCTGTAGTCTTAAAAATTAAAGAAATGCAAAAAGGTAACATTCTTAAAAAGAATAAAACTATTCAGAGGTTCAAAAATGTTTCAAAACAAGCTTCTGGCAATCATACTACAGTAGTTAACCCAATAAAATTCTCCCAATTTGAGCCCTGAAAGTTGAAGAGAATTTAAGTTTTCATCTTCATTAGTTTCCTTTGTTTAATTAATTCCCATCTTTTCAGTACCAAGTGTTATGTAAAAAGTTGGATGGTGACAGCTGATTGGCACTGAATGGGCTTTAAACAACTGCAATATCATTTTATACACCATATGTTGAAAAAACTGAACCTGAATCAATACCACAAAGTGATTAACCCACAGTATATTTGGAGGCATCAAATTAACTTCACAGAAATTTGTTTTTTATTGTCATAACAAATACACCTGAATACTAATCTCCAAATGCATGAAATAAACTTTTTAAAACTAGAATGCCTAAGACAAAAACTATAATACAAAACAAATTGTGGTAAAACTGACTATAATATTGTTCATGGGTTGAAAACTTTAGAAACTGATCACATTATAATGCTTGTGTAAACTAACAAGGCTGTTTTTCATAATACTTCATCATAAAAGGTCGTGCATCTTGTATATCAAGTGATCATTGAGTGCTAGTTCTGTTCACAGGTTCTTGCATGTCTTTATGCATTTGGTGTTGGGCTGCGAGATCTGCTGTCTCCAGCTGTCTCATTTTCTTGATTAATTTTCTCTTCATTTTTTTCTTGATTTGGAGTCGGAGATCTGTTGAAAAAAGAATTATGTTAAAAATTTGTCATGTTAGAGAGATGTTCCTAGCCTAGGTTCACATATTCAAGTATGGGGCAGATCACATTGTTGTGTGCATGTGTGTGACACTGTACATGACCTGCTCCAATCATATCAGTTGTAAAAATGAGTACAAACTTCTGCTAGGGGCTAACCTGCGATAAACTAGTGTCCTGTCATGGGACGTCATCTGCTTAACACTAAGGAAGTTGGAGATAAGCACCAGCCTTATAGACCACTAGGCTTGAGAAAAGATTTATTTATAGTACTTTCTCTATATGGGTATCCCGAAAGGCACTTTACAATATTAGTTGTACCCCAAGCTGAGCTGAGGCATATAGCAATACAATAGCCTGCAGCCATTTCAAAGCAGTCCATTAATTTTATGCTATTACTCATTAATTATTTTGACTACTCCTGACAGGATGGAACTTTAGCTGAGTGAACTTAAGCAGCAAAGATGGTCACTGAAATAAGAACTTACCACTGTGCCAACCCCTCCACTACTGAAAAAGCAAACATACTGTAAATGTACCTTTCATATTTTGGACTTTGGCGCTCTCTTGATGGTGAGCGGGAACGGGATGGGGACCTTGACAACGACCTCTTGTCATATTTCCTTTCATATGACCTGGAGCGCTCGCGTCTCCTAGGAAGAGAAGGAAAGAGAACTGTAAACTTTACTTTATTACTGGGTGACTTTGTAACTTATACATATTATGGCTTTGCTTTAGCTTTTTATGACAAAATCAAGATTCTTTAGCGTTTTCACATTTTGTTCTCTAATATGTCAGTGCTTTTATAGCGCCATTAAAAATGGGGGGGGGGGGGAGCTAGAGTCCCCCCAATAAGTTCTTGTCATTCGTTGTTTCTACGTTAAAATAATTTTGAATTTAACACGGCCTGCGCTTAAATGCTACGCTCACAGCCCCCCCCAATCAATATCAATTTTGTTCTGACAGGCCAGTTGAAAGTTTTCCAAAATAGGATCCACAACTTCCATTTACCCAATTAAGCAGACTCTAACCGAGCTCAAGACAAAAGGTCCAACACTCCACTATTTCTTATTTTGAAAAAAATAAGGACTTACCTTCGGGGTGACCTGCTGCGACTACGAGAATATCTTCGCCTTCTTCTGGGAGGTGATCGTGACCTGAAAAATTAGAATGAAAACTCTTAGAGATAACCTAATCGAAAAGACTATGTTTTCTTAACATCAATTCTCAAAATCGGCTATAGGAATTTTGCAATAACATGAAGTTTTACCAGTTTTTAGCTCGATTCATTACCTTGATATATTTTGTATAAACAGGTTTTTATCTGCAATTCTCAATCTAAATTAAAACATTGCTGCAAAGCTAATATTGAGTGTCTTATCCTGGCACAACCATTCACATTTATGGCAGCCAGATAATAAATTGTAATAATACTTCAACCAATTGGAGCTATTCACTGTGGTCACTAAACAATAATTTTTTATTTAAAATAGTAACTTTACTTGCTTATAAGAAAACTCATTATTAACCTTTCTCAATAGAGCAATTGTTACTCCATGGCAAAAAAACTTCAAGTGCTACATGATTCTGGTTACTAAAACAAAAATATACTGTTAACACTTAGAGAAATTTAAATATGTTGGTTAAAATAACTATTTAAAGAATGAATTTTACAAAAAGCTTGGCAGTACCATTTTTGAATAAGAATTTTTTTATAAAACTCATTGACAACTGTTTAATTTATAACCAGTATATTATGTATATCATTGAGTTTTATTCTTTAAAACTGATAATAAAATTAGAAACTTAATTTTAAGTTTGCCAAACAGTTTTCATGCAGATTATCTGCTGCAACTCTTGGCTGATAATAAGTTTTCTATGATGCAACACAACAGTGAAATATAGACATCCTTCATTTTATGCTTGAATTCTTTGGAAAAGAAAAACACTAACAAAGCAAGGTTTAAGGAGTTTAAAACAGTACATCATGGTTGATGGTTTATTTATTCTTCAGTTAAATTGCTTCATTACACTTGAATAGTCTGAAAACCCAACAGTTCTTACAACCCAATTATATATACAGTTTGATGTCCTTATCCCAGAAGAAATGACGGTAACCACTGCATGTGTTACAGCAAGACCAGTAACTTCTCTTCAGTTACTTTAAGACCCTGAGTGACCTATGACATGATTTGCATTAAGTGGAGAACTATTTGGTCTAAAACTAATCTCCTTTACACTATAGTTTTCTCATCTTAGTTTCATTGAAGATTTTAGCACTGTGTTTTTTGTTCTTATGGTTTTGACACATTTCACATAAAAAATTCTCTGGAAATATTACTTTATGTCTTGAGGGATAAGTCATTAACTGAATGTTAGCAGTCCCATCAGGGACTGCTAAGGGCTGGTCTTCAAGGAACCTGTCAATCTGTTGTTCACAACTTCCCTCTGTATAAAGCACTAAATGCGTATTCAGAGATACAGCAACACTGATCAAAAGAAAGTCGAAACTGACATTTAGTCACTGAAGATCACACCGAAACCTCTAGGAACAGTAAAAGTACTGCAATGAGGACAGTACCATGTGTGAGAAGCAGTCTGCAATTTAATAATAAACTTCTAACAGACAAATAAAAAAAAACAGTTTGACAATAAAAACAAAACTACCGACTGTAACAAAGCAAGGCTTTAAAATTAATGCTATATCTGTAAATCTTGTTGGTGCTTTGTTTTTTCTGTTCCATTTTTTTTATTAAATTACACATCATTTTAGTGAGTTTTTTTTATAAACATAAACAGGATTTATAAAAGCAGTTATATCAGTTAATCTTAAGCGCTGGCTTCTTTATAGACAAAACAAAATACTTGCATTTCTTATTTCTAAAACTGATCATGTTGCTTGTTAATATGCTGGATAGGTGAACTGATTTGTTTCACTGATATAGTGTTCAAATCCTGCTATACCTCAGGTTTTTTTCTAGGCTTCTCATTTAAAACTGTGTATATTATCAGGAATTTTAATTGAAACTTCAGGAAACTGTTTTGGTATTATTTTGCAACCACCTGATGATCTTCTGAAGACTGTTGGGTTGTGAAAAATAGCCAAAATGCTGTGTCTTGTAACCAAATAACTACTGACAGTAAATTTATCTACACACAACTCTGGATAGCAGTACTTACTCAAAAAGGAGAAAAATACATCAGATTGGAGATGGAGTATCATTTGATGGAGTATCGTTTGATTGCGACAAGGACAGTAATTAGCTGAACCTTGTCACACGCACGCATGCCAGCAGTAAAAGACCTAGGTCTGGCGTAGAAGGTTGGTTGGTTGTGTGTTGATCACGTGGCCACAGTAGCTGTGTGACAGTTCAGCCCTTTGTAGCAAAGCTATAGTTGGTCACAGATGCTGTGTGCGTTGCTAGTAGGTAGAGGGACACAGATGCACCCGTTGATTCAACATATGACACTAATCTAGATCCCTGATACATAGTATAAAATTTGCATTAATAACTGTCACATGTTGCACAAGGAAGTTGTACCCAAACTTTTCCCACGCTTATCGTTTTTAATACATATTCAAAGCTGACAGGATGTTCTTTCATGAAATGATTAAGGTTTTGGATTTTCGTAAAGACGAATTAAAAGTAAAACACAACTTTACTTGCCGGATAAAGAATACGGGGCATTGTTTAGAGCGAAACCAAAAGCTTATATCAGCATCGATTTTGACAAATTTCAAATTTCCGCATACACGAGGTTCGACCAAGTACTGGCACAGGAGTTTTTGAAAGCGCATTAGTTTCGAATGCAGCCACCAAATTTCACAAAAAGCTACAGCTTTATCGTGGTTTCAGCCAAAGCGATAATGAGAACGAAAACTACAGTATGTATCATACTAACTATGTTTCCGAACGCGTTAAGACTACAAGTAGAAATCTTTTTATTCGAGAGGTGAATCTTCTAGCTTGGCGTATCACATTATTAACTATACAAGTTATTTTTATGTCGATCCTAATAAACCGAAGCACAAATAATCTGAACGCTAAATTCAGCTAGCAACCATTAAGTATTTAATCACAAAGCACGAAAGTAGATAACACTTGTACCTGCTGTAGCGTCGACTTCGGTCATGGTAGACATAACCAGGTCGTCTTGTGCAATCTCGAGCGTAGTGACCGACTCTTCCACATTCGTAACACTTCTCTGTTAACCCTAAACGAGCTGCTCTTCCTCCACGCGTCGGTCCCCGAGCCAGTTCTACACGTACTTGTGATGAGCCACAGATCCCTTGCCCATCCAAACTATCCACGGCATCTTCCGCGTCGCGTTTGTCTTCGAAGACAACGAACGCAAAGCCAGGAGGATTTCTTGCGACCCAAACATCACGAAGAGGGCCATATGCCTCGAATTCACGTTCTAATTCTCTTTTCGAAGCCCCATCGCCAAGATTTCCCACGTAAACACGAGCCATTTCAGATAAAAAGAAGAAAATTTCAAGAAAGCTCTCCACCTTCCTTTCCTTTCCAACTGATGAAACGCAGGTGCTTGTGAAACGCGTTATTTTGAATTACCCAAGATGCTCTGCTGCGTGTCGATATTTAGTCGTCGTGTTTTGCGACGCTTGGCGGAAAACGAACAATCATTGACAGTTAACGAGAAAATATCGACTATTTTAAATTCCCGACATGGCCGACGAAGTTGTTTGTTTCACGTGAAGTATTCAGAGTAAATAATAACTTCAATGTAACCATCTAATGGAAGAAAAAAGCACCGAGTCCGTTTTGAAGTTTCTAAAGGGTGAAATTTCTTTCACGGAATGGCTGGAGAAAAAAGACGATGAAGTGGCCGCGACAGAGGAACATGACAAGGACTCGGATTTGGAAGATCGGGATGAACAGGAGGCGAAAGAACTCACAGGTTTGGAAGCTCTCTTTTTGCATAAAGTCGTTTCTATTTTATTTACACCTACCGACGTATAAACAATAGTGCTATTTTTAAGATGAATCTTCTGATCAAAATGGAGTGGGTTGTTGGGAGGGAGGTGGGGATTTTAGCGCGATTATCAACGTTAAGTCACAGGTCGCCCAAGCTATGTATTTGATGCATACTAGTTACAGCTTCGATCGTATTTATAAGACTTTGTATGGGAATTTGCGGTTGCCGTGGATATTTTCAGAAATAAAATTCACAAAACAATATACTGTTGTACTTACTTGCTTAGTGTCTTTTCTTGTTGGTTCCTGTGAAATCTGGGGACGTTCGAGCCGTATTTGAAGAGTTGTAGGAAGTAGGAGGTGGGGGGAGGGAAGAAGAGAGAGAAGGTAGGAAGCCTTCTTGGCAGCAGCGATGAACACCCCGCACACTTTTGGCCATAAAATTAAGCCAAATGCTTCCATCGACCCCAGCACTTGTCATCACTATGCCTGAGAGCTAATCTGATCGGCAAACTGGCCAAAATCCCCAACTCTCCACAACAACTAGTAATAAAGCCACGATTTTTCAGACACTCGAACCCTTCACAACTTTCATCTATTCTTGAATTGACCAGACACGACACCAACGTTCGCTTCGTTGACTGTGTAACCGCTCCCCAAGAACAAACTCCCTTATCTGCCCTCCCCGGAACTGACAAAAGTATGCATTTGTACACTACTCCCATTAGGTTTTTTGTCAACTGCCATTGTGCATGTCGACCAATCACAGAGCGAGGTTCTGTGCCATAAGAGAATACCGGGAAAACCCTGTGAAATCTTGCTGCACGTGCGAAAACAGTGACAACTGGTGGACTGCTCGTGTTTTAGAGTTTTAAGTTCGAGATTTTGTTATGGATCTGTGATTTTTATTGATCATTTAGAGGAAAATATGTAGCTAGCTTAGAATTATATTAACTCAAAGGAAAATCAGATGACTTGAACTCATTACGCGCTGAGAGGTCTCAACCTCAATTTGCGATGGAGGTGAGAAAAATATCAGACTGGCTTGATCCACACAAGTTGTGATTGAAGATGGTTTTCATTTTAAGTTTAACAGCAGATCAGCAGCAAGTTGTACAGACTGCAAGGTTGGGCCATAATCTCTTGTTGATCGGGCAAGCTGGCACAAGAAAATCCTACACAATCGGTGCTATAGTTGAATGCTTGAGAAGTGAGGAGAAAAATGTCACCGTTTTGTGCTCAAGCAGAATAGCATGCACTTTATATCAAGGAAGCAATGTGAAGGCAACAACAGTACACTCTCACTATGCACTAAACACTGCAAGCCTCCCTTGGCGTACCTTGTTCCAAAGAACCATCTCTCAGCCATACAATATGCATCGAATCTTGAATGCAGACACTCTTATCTGTAGCTAGTCTAGCACTACACTGTTGTTTTGGTATTATCTTTCGTAAAATCTTACGTACTCACCAATACTTCACTATGCATATGAAGCTATTGATCTTCAGTTCAAAATATTGGAGGTAAACCTTGCTTTACGAGCTGCTAGGGTTAGGAGCGATGGTTAGGGTTGGTGTAAGGTTTATATCTTTTAATTTCTGAAATGAAAATGTGGAGTTTGGCAACCATAAACTGCATGAAAATGTGAAGTTTGGCAGCCATTACTGTATGCATAATTAAGTATGGGTGAGTACAGAAATTTGACCTTTCCATCTGGGGATATACTTAAATGTGTTCATGTTAAAATAATAAAAAACTATACCCATTACTTAAGCATTGTTAAACTACATGAGCATAATTAAGTATGTCCCAATACACAAATTATCCCATATCTATATATTTGTAGAGTGAGGCATGAAAGCATGTGATGGAAAATGTTTAAATTGTCTTGCTGGTTCAGAGTTGTATGATGGATCATTGTGCTCCCTCCTCACAAACAATCTCCTTGGTAATGTCTGTCAGAATAAAAATACTTTATTTTATTTTATGGGTTTGCCACAAAATGTTAACACAAAATTTGTCAGTTATAAAAGAATAACGTTTTTTTTCAAAAAAAATTGCTCAAAATCTTTTTTAGGCAAAATGGTGACTATAAAACAGATTAGTTTTATTTTCAATTCCATCAAACATAAAAATAATAATTAATACAGGAATGAGCATGATACCTTCTGTTTTGTTCTGTTGAAATTTTTGATGGTGATTCTGAAGAAATGCTTAGGAAAGCATGCATTCTACTCAGTACCCATCAAATCTTGAGCACCATCAAAGAAGTTTCTGAGTCCATACTCAGTCCCTTAAATGCTCTATTTAAACCGCAGTTTGTAAACAGAAACAGATAAGTCAGACTAAATATTGCATCAGAATTTGAACAGTTACTCACCAAAGTCTCCAAGGCTGTCCCAAAAGATCAACTGGAGTCTGCATCTGCACAAACTTTTTTAACCAAAATGATAAAATACTCGGGACTTTACTTAATATGAAAAAACTCTTAGATACCAAATAAATGCCTGGGATGATTAAAAAAACATTTTTTTGCGATTTATTCTACACCCCTGGGGCTTAATTAGGACCCCTTCATTTATTAATTTTCAAATTCTGGTTTGATCAAGTGGTCAAAAAATCAAGATATATAAATTTTACTGATGAGTGTCATAATCAGTGTTTGTCTTTTCCTGTTTTTGCATGGATTGTAGCATGGGCAACAAGATTTCAATAATTTATCCATCTCTTTGCTGGCCTGTGTTGTCATGTTTTAAAAGTATCATCTAATTTAGAACTACATTTGCCCAATCTTGATCTTTTTTTTATTCCCCATTTATTTGGACCATTCCCCTTTTTTAAAAATTCTTTAAGAAATTTCTCACCCCCCATTTATTTTGATCCCCCATTTATTTGGCACCTGATAGCAAGTACTCAAACTGGTGATGGTAACAACACTTTATTTTACAGTTGTTGTTGAAAATTAAAATAGATGAGTCTGAGTTGGGGGGCCTGGTGCAAGATTGTTATTGATTTTTACATGTAACTCACAGTTAAAAGTCTGATTATGTAAAGGGAATGGTACCATGCAGTACATGTAGCAAGGCCAACAAAGCCTGGTACCGAAGGAACCAGTAAGGGAGCACCAAAGGTACAAGCTCTTGAGGAGGTTGAGGGCATGCTCTGAAGGCAGAATCTTAAAGAAATGTATTGCTTTGTACAGGATTTGGCTCTCTCACTTTCTTAAAGGTCCAATATTACTGCTTTCTGAGGAATTTAAAGTATCAGGTAGTTGGTCAGCCATGATGAAAATAATCGAAAATTGCCTTTCAAACATATTAGTTCCCTTAGTATAAATGGATAGATTTTTATTGCCTTGTTTTACAACTAAATTATTTTAAAGTTGTTAGGTTAATTAAAAACCTCACTGACTAAAGCTTTTGTTTGTCTTAAGTTTTGCTACAAGGACTTGAGAATGCAAAAGGGCCATCCCTTTATGAAACCTCAGAATCCCAAAGAACTCCCTTGAATGCTGGCTCAAACTTACCTAGTAGTAATGCAGCACTGTCTGGGACTGCAGCACCTCCAAGAATGACAGATCTGCTACTCTTGGGGTCTGGTGTGAGTAGTGGTACAAAGAGACCAGTAGCACGCACTGTTGATGAGTTCAGAAGTGAAATTCCTTCTTTGAAAAAGAAACCAAGAGTGCGAAAAAAACAAAGTCAACTCCCAAAGAAGTTTGAGCAGCAAATGGGGCAAGCGAATCTGTGCTGTGCACATGGGGAATATGAAAAGGCAAAAAATATTTGTATGGAAATAATCAGACAAGGTGAATATATTTATGTTGTAATCATTTGCAGCTGAGTGGATATTTGAATTTCCTGTTTTAGGCTCTGATTATATGGAACGGGCTAGCCTGGTTGAGTGGGCTGAGTTTTTCTACCAAGATCCTGGCTATCAGTTTTAACTCTGTAAAAGATTGACTCGCAATTACATGGAAAATTTTCAGCCCAGTTTGCCAAGATCTCAGTAACAACCGTCTGGGATCCCAGCAAACCGGGCTTAAAATTTCCATATAATTGCACAACTGGGAAGGCCCGGCCTCGCTTTGACAAAGCAATGAGCACCTGACAAAAGTTTCACAATTTGGGCATTTTGTAAACAAATACAAAACTCCCGCATGACCTGGCTCGATTCATGTAATACTGAGCTAAGGTTGTGTTTTGAACCCTCTCAACCGGGCTAGCCCATTCCATACAATCAAACCCTCAAAGTTATTGTCAAGTAGTTGAATCCTCTAAAAAATTAATAGAAGATTTGAAGATTGTTATTCATACTAGATTTGCTTAAATTTGTACCTAAAAGATAATACAACAGAAAGCCCTTATCTCTTGTAAAATCGGCTTTCCGCTTAATGGCCAAAATTTAAAGGTTAGTTAAAGGGTTGTGAATGGTTTTTTAAGATATGGTCAGCACAAATAAAAATCTTAGTTACTCTGGTATCATGACTATTGGAGTTGAACTACTTTTCGGGCATCAGTTTTGTGTACCGCTTCAAACTAGTTTGTAGCAATGTTGTTTTTGTCGACGGTATGCAGTCATGCACAAGCAGATTTTTTTACTTGTTTCTACATAAGGCGTATAGTTCAAGCGTTTACAATTGTCTGAAGTACTAATGGAAAACACTTTGCTGCACTAGTCAGAGCTTGAGTTCATTGAAGTCTTAGCATAAACTATATAAATGTGAATAATAAATTCAAACAAGCAGTAGTATTTTTGAAGTCATGAAAAATCCAAGTACGCGATAATAATTTAATAGACCCTACTTGTGAGTGAACCCGCCATACATAGCTAACTGTCATATGAATGTGCTCTGGATTGAAATTTGAAACTTTAAAACTAGTTGCTAGTCGATGAAGTTTTGAATTTTAAAACTAGTTGTCAGTGAAAATAGCAAAGCTTTTTTGACGTGACACTTGCGCATACCACAGTCACCAAAGTGGAAAAGGTTGCCTTTAACGCTTTCCCAAACCGTTTTAATGGTTACTGATCGGGTCCTGAACGCTTTAACGGCTTAACGGGTAAACTGATTTTGTCCATTTTCCCGTGTGACGCCACATATTGTTCATGAATCAGCATCATTGACAACTATCATTGCAATCTTCGCTAATCATCATCAACCTTGAACATAAGTTTTTATCATCATTAACAATGTCATTGATGATTACATTTCTGATCATTATTGGTCAAAACATCACTAGTTATCATCATCAAGTTGTTTGATAATCATTATTGATCATCTGATTCACTATTCAACATCATCTACATTGTCATTAGTTATTGATCACTATTATTTGTTGTCATCCTTTACTTTTCGGATGATGGACATCATTTTTGATCTTCAACATCACTATTAGTCATCATTATTAACATTATTATTAGTTATCATAATGTTAACAGTCCTGTGAGAACTTTCTTGAAGTCAATGGTCTCAACTATGTGACTGTAAAGCTATGCATAAATCAGTGACAAAATTAATGTTTGTAATGCAATGGCTATTAAAAATTTCGGACTAGGCATTTTGTCCTGACCAGTCCCATTATATTTATTTTTACTTACAAGTTAAAACTTAGATCCATTTTTCATCACATTGAAGTATTTATAGGTTTGCTCTTCACCTCTTTAAACTGTTATTTTAAATACAATAACTCCATTGTTCAGTTTGAGAATGATTTTGTATTTAAAAGAAGCAAATTCAGGAAATTTATTGTACCAACTTAAAAAAATCTCACTCACAAGATCAACAGAACTCTGAAAGTTAACTAGTACAAGCATTGTTTCTTATGTCTTGTTCTTCTGTTAACTAAAATTAATTACAGTCTGCCCTGTCCCCTTGTTCTTAGTACCAAAATGTCCAGAGCCATTTCATACCTTGGGACTTATGTATGAAGAATCAGGAGATAAAGAAAAAGCTTTACAGGTGAGTCCATGTAAAATATTTAAGTAAAGTGTAAAAGGGTTTCAGTCATTCCCATATAAAAGTTATACTTTCGAGTTACGAAATAAAATTTAGGAAAACTCACAAAATTTCACTAAAAAGGACAGGGAAACACTGGAAACCTTCAAGACCACATTATCAAATAGAAATCTTCTGCTTGAGGATCTGGACAGAGAAGACGAGTGGAAAAAGATAAGAGAGGCATTGAACAACACATGTGAAGGAGTCCTAGGTACAAGAAAACCAGAACAAAATGACTGGATTTCACCTAGAACGTTGAAGACCATCAAGGAGAGGAAGATGCACAAAGAGAAATGTAACAGGAGCCAAACCAGACACCAGAAAGCTGAGGCCCAAATACTGTATCAAGGCTCATTAAGGGAGTTAAAGAGAGTATTTCAGCTCCTTAGGGACCATTCATTTTTTATGGGTAGGGGTGGGCCAGTGGTTTTTAAGTAATCTCTGAAAAATTTTGCATGGCCCCCCCCCCTATTTTCCCTTAAATTTTCGAGTGACCCCTCCTCTGAAACCACTATATATTTTTGCATGACCCCCCCCCAAACCACCCAAAGCACCAAATACCACCCTCAGTAACAAATGTGAAACATACCTGCGCAATAGACCAGGGAAAATGAACCATTTGTTCTATTAAACCATTAGATTTTTTACAGGGAAATATACTCGTACCAACAACCAAATAAGAGACAAAGAAGGAAACATCTTGACTAGGGAGGATGAGCAACTAAAATGAGGGGTAGAACACTTCAGCAAACTACCAAAACACTATCAATACCTGAGACTACATTGGAACTAGAAGTGAACTCTGAAAGACCATCAAAAGAAGAGATCGTTAAAGCTATTGAGAAACTGAAGTCTGGGAAAGCAGCAGGACCTGACAATATACCACCAGAGGCATTTAAAGTATGCTGTATGAACTCTTTGGAAAAATTTGGGAAGAGGAAGAAATGCCAACGGAATGGAATGAAATCCACATAATCAAACTCCCCAAGAAAGGAGATATGAGAGAGTGTAAGAACTCTAGTGGAATCTCTTTGCTGACAATGGTTGGAAAGATCCTAAACAGAGTTATGCTGATGCACCTACAGAATGCTTATGATGCCATGCTAAGAGATCAACAAGCAGGTTTCAGAAAAGACCTTTCCTGCACTGACCAAATAGCCACCCTTCGAATAGTAATTTAACAGTCCATCAAATCTTGATAGAAACGCACTTTGGAGCCTTATGGTGCACTACGACATCCCAGGAAAATTCATCAGGATTATCAAGAACTCTTACAATGCAATGACCTGCCAAGTAGTTCATGCTGGGAGACTATTAGATGGTTTTGTGGTAAGAACAGGCATAAAACAATGTTGTCTGTTGTTACCATTTTGTTTCTGTTGGCGATCGATTGGATCGTGAAGGAAACGACAGATAAACAACAAATTGGCATCCAGTGGAACCTGCAGAAACAACTTGAAGATCTTGACTTCGCAGATGACATTGCGCACCTTTCTAGCAAAAAACAACAAATGCAAGACAAAACCACAAGGATGTTGATAAATTCTGCCAAATTGGGGCTATAGCCGAACATCAATAACACTAACTAAGATCATGAAGATTAACCGCACATCAGGCCAGCCAATTAAAACTAATAACAGTCATCTAGAACAAATTTCATCATTCGAATACCTAGGAAGCACAGTTAGTGTGAATGGAGGAATTGACAAAGAAATCAGAGTGAGAATCAACAAAGCAAGAGGGGTTTTTAACTTGCTGAAGAAAGTATGGAATTCGCGTGTAATTTCCTGCAAAACAAAGCTCAGAATCTTCAATTCCAATGTAAAAAGTGCTTTGTTGTATGGTTCAGAGACATGGAGAAACAAGAAATCATCCAACAACAAGCTGCAATCATTTGTCAACAAATGTCTGAGGAAGATCCTGAAGATATCTTGGACAGATGAAATAACAAATGAAGATCTTTGGAAACAAAAAGTCAAGAGGCCATTCAAACACAAATTAGGCGAAGAAAATGGAGGTGGATCGATCACATGTTAAGAAAACATCAAGACAGTGTTACAAGACAAGCGTTGAAATGGAACCCCCAAGGTAAGTAAAAAAAAGGACACCCCAAAAACACCTGAAGGCATGATGTTGAGGCGATAATGAAGGACTGGGGCCACACTTGGAAAACCTTAGAAAGACTAGCCTAAGACAGAAGAAGATGGAGGAAGGAGATTGTTGATGGCCTATACTCCTTGAATTGCCTAGAAAGGAGATGGATTTTAATGAAAAGGTGGCAGCGAATGCCCCCCTCCCAGTCTGAATGGGGTTAAGGACCTGAAGGTGTTTGGTTTTCAAAAGATTTGTTTGTAAATACTATGTCAGTTGAAATCTGCCCATTCGATCATTTTAATTTGACAATAACTAATTATGATTATATATACACTCTATGCTGTCACTGTTTTAGCCATAAAGGCCAAAGTGGTGGCTAACAAACTGAAAACTAATTGATATAAGTGCTTAGCAGTTTCTATCTCATGGTTGTGGTCATAGTTACGTTATACACTGCAATATTTGCAATTTGCTATAATTCTTTATCAGGCAGTAGTTCAAACTTGGTGATAGTTTCTTTTACTGCTTTGTCAAGTTTTTGGAGCTGTGGTTTGCCATTGTATCCATTTTGTATTTGGATTGTTTGGCATCAGCTCCCTGTCGTAGGCCTCTTAGATTTTCTATACAATCATGAGTCTTGATTGCTGCTATGAAGTTTGATCAGGATGGCTTAGTATTAGGTTAAACCAGAAAAGACCTTTTCATGTTCAAGGTACCATTGATAAAAATCTTCTGCTGTTACACATGCTCTGGCTTAGAATCATCTTGAACTAAAGTAAAATGTTAAAAGATTCCAGTGAAACTTGGTGTATTGTTTCATTTTAGAACACAATTTCTCCTCACTGGAATTTGTGAACATTTTACTTCAGTTCAAGACTAATTAAGTCAAAGCATGTGTGCTGATAGTCA
>JAOBRD020816631.1:0-13367 GCA_027575215.2 Hydrozoanthus sils
GGAAAGAAAGAAAGAAAGAAAGAAAGAAAGAAAGAAGGAAAGAAAGAAAGAAGGAAAGAAAGAAAGAAGGAAAGAAAATGAAAGAAGGAAAGAAAGAAGGAAAGAAAGAAGGAAAGAAAGAATTAGTCATACATCAGCAGTTCTTTTCTAAGCAAAGCACACAAAAACTTTATTGTGATAACAATCAAAACTGCAAGACAACAAGACATAAGCACTTAGAATGACTTGAATAGATGGACAACGACAACTAGACGGTTAACGAATAAGAAGGAACGACTAAGTGTCAAACAAAAAGAAACTCGTTTTCTATTAAGCACGGAGACGAGCGGTAGAACGTCATTTCACTGCTGTAATGAATCACACAATCAGACAAGTTGCAAACTGAAATATTTTAGGCACGTATCAAGAAATACAAACTTTGTAAACTCTTATATTAATTTGTGCATATCTTTGTCACAAATATATGCGCAAACTAAAAGCGAGCAAGTTTTAGTTTTCAGCTTTTCGAAGTTTTGTTTTGAACACTCCTTTTGAAGAAAGATAAAAATAAAACTTATTGGTTAAACTGATAAAAAACAGATCTTTAATTCTGGAAGCCTTGGGGCTCAGCTATCATTAAAGTTGTTGGGATATTGTTTATTCCTGGTTATTGCCTGTTGGTTTTGACCGCCCTGTGGCTCTTCCGGCAACTGATTGTGCGATAACAGCGTGATGATTAACAACATGGTGTTTTTAATAACTTTCGCATTTGGACGGCAGTGAACCTTGTAAAACAGTTTACCAAGTCTTCCATTTTAACATGAACTTGAAGATTTGTTAAGAAGAACAAGTAGGTGACGGGCATCACCTATAAAAGATTAATTACTCGGTTGTGTCTGAATTTTATTGAATTGAAAATAAGGTTTTGTGTTTCGTCATCCAAAGCTCTCCATGAATCAAAAATAACTTTTGCTTGACTCAATCTATAGGGAACGTTTACTCGTACCCCTGCTCAGTCTAATCAGTTATATTCCTCATGAAAGAACTCTGGGCTCGTCTTACTTTTTCTGTAAAGGAAAGCTTGATTCGTTTTCTTTAATACGAGGACTTACATTCTGGTTAGGTTCTCGGATACGAATCACAAACGTTATGGGCGGCGGAAGCAAGAACCTATGGGGGGAGGCACAGTGGAAATTGTTTGTAATAGTTCGATATAAAATCTGAAATTCCTATTTAAAAGTTGCTGTTGTTTGCCAAGAAATTATCGGGGGGGAGCTGCTTGCTCCCCAACTAAAAAATTTTTGGGGTGACCGCCCCCCCGGTTTTGCCGCCCATGACTGTGCGTACAAACCACAAAGTAGCTAGGCGTTCACAACATTTAATAACTACAGCACGATTCGATACGAAAGCATTCTATTTAACCACGGTAATCTTTAAAGCTATCGTAGCTTTTGCTCGTGCACGAGTTGAAAAACTTTGAAATTTTTTTCTTATTGAAGAAAAGCTTAAAAGTTTTTGTTTTTAACTACATTCGTCTTTGTTCAAACAATTTTCAATAATGATGTCACGTTCCATTGCCTTTGGTGTTTCATTAATTCCACTTTTTTGAGTGCATAGTATACCGTGTATACATGTATGTATTCACTGTATTCTCGGACTATAAGTCGAGTCGGAGTATATTAAAGATCGATCCCTATTTTTTGCCCTTAAATCTTGGAATTTTTGAATGTAACCTGTCTATAAGTCGACCCCTCAATTTCAAAGTATTTTATTCAAAAATCGAGCTCAAATTTACAACTGTTTCTTTCTTTCATTCATGAAAATTAGAAATACGAACGCCAAGGTTTGTACATTTCAAGTTGCGTGAGGGTACATTTCAATTGTCGACTATGATAGCCCCCCGGTGACATTTCCTTAGCTATTAAGGTCAAAGTTTTTGGAGCAAGATTTCGTGACCTCAGCATAAGTCGAAGTCAGTTGTTGAACCTTAATTTAGGGTCTCAGAAAATCGACTTAGAGTCCGAGAAATACGGTGGTAATCTTAACTTCCTGTGCTCGGAAATCTAGGCAAGTTTTGCATTCCCAAATGCTGTTTATTATTGTTATTCTTAAACTTTCTCCAACTTGTGATTTGATGAAATGCAACTGTCTTTGAAGCAATGTAGCAAAAGCAGTTAAAAGAAAAGAAATAACTTATTAACATGAAAGCGAACTCTTTTCCATCTAGCCATGAGTCAAGGTGTTGATAATTCAAAGAACACGCTATTATCACGTGATTCAGCCAACCAAGCTCTCCCGTACGCCCTCAAGTCCTTCCCAAACGACGTACAGTTGTGCAAGTCGAGTATTCCTGGGGCTGGGTATGGCGTCTGCGCAAAGCGAGGCATTCCGCGAGACACGTGGATTGGTCCGTATGAGGGACGGCGGATGAGTGCCAATGACGTCACACCAGATACGGATACATCGTTCTTATGGGAGGTAAGATGAAGTACAGTAACAGGTGTGCATCGCTATAGACTTCACCCTAGAAGAGAACAAACTATATGAAAGCAGCATGCGCTGATGATGTTCCACTACATACAAACTTTCTTAGGTTAGGGGGGTGGGGTAGGGGAAATGGGATCAGAATTGAATAAGGTAAAACAAAAATAATTTAGGAAAACTAATAATAGATAAAGCCCTCTGAATTTGATTTGGAAAACTCACCTTTTTTTCAAACTTGAAGCAAGAGGATTCTAAAGCATATATTTATACTAGAAATAATTACAGATTTTTCAGCCAAGTGCGACTGTCTTACGTGCAGTAGGCCTCCCTATTGTTAGCCTTGAAAAATGTGAATTCAGTTTTGTATTGAAAATATTCTCTCAAATATGCAGAATGACTGTTCGTGCACCTGACCGTATGTTTCGATTGAAACAATTATTGACGCTCAATCTTTTCCTGTTAGATTTATGAGAACGGTCGACTCGCTTATTACATCAACGGCGGCGACGAGCACTCTTCCAGTTGGATGAGATTTATCCGGTGTGCCAGGCACGAGAAGGAACAGAATTTGTCTGCCATTCAGTACAAGGGGAGTATCTTCTATTGGGCCTTCAGAGATATCCTTCCTGGTGACGAGATGCTGGTGTGGTATGACAGCAAGTACAGCCAACATATGGGAATCCCCATTGGGCTGCCGGAGAAACCTTTCTTTAACCAATCTGGTAGGTTTTACACAGAAGAACACTCTTAAAATGAAATGGATATGGCTAGAACTTTTGCTTTAAGTCTTATTGGTTTTACAAAATAGATTGCTACAAACTAAAGATCTTTGTTATCACTAGGATATAGACCCTGTGCACAAATTTCAGCGATTTAAATACTATTCTATCTACATTCAAATTCAAATTAGGCCAACTAGCTTCGTTCTTGCAATTGAGGTAAAATTTCAAAAGAATATTTTATGCAAAGCGAGGCTAGTTGCACAAGACAGAGGCATATCTTAAATCGCTGCCATTTATGCCTAGTTTTATACCTACATACATACATACTACATATATACATCCGCAGAGACATATTTACTTATACACATATACATGGTATAAATTAGTTATGCAGTGCTTTCTCGTGGGATACCTTGCAAAATGCCACGCGTCACAAAAATGGCTTGTAATGAAACTTATTTGCCGATAGGGTAGGTATGAATAAGATTTACAGTAAAATAAGGAATACAAGAAGCAAGTCATGATTGGAAAGTTGAGTGGAATACTACCCGTTGCACCACAGAATATACAACAGTAATCCTGACTGGCCTCTGATTGGCTGTATTTTTCAAGGCATTGCATGAATATATACGTACACTAGTAACCCGCCGATGTGCTTAGTGTTTTCATAGCAATAACAATTTCATCGCTTTCTCCCGGCAAATTAAAACACATTTATCGAAGCTATTCATCTTCGTTACTAACTACGAGAACATTTTTGTAATTTAGACAAAGAAAGAGTCCAAAGTGGACTGCAGGCGTCTCAAACGCAGGAGGGCAAGTACAGCAACACTTCAACTGATCTCAGTACCTTGGAAGCCACCAGAAAGCTCTCAACTCAATATGAAAACAATCCAGAGAGACCTTCACCAGGTGCTGGCTGTAACAGTGCTACAAGCAACTTATTACAAAATCAACTTAGTTCTAAGAAAATGGCCAGACAAAGCAACCTGGATGAACTAAACAGATCTAGAACATATCAGTACAACGCAATATCAAATACGGCCAGGTACGCTTCAGGCAGGCAAACATCTAGCCCAACTTTAGACCTGAGCAGTCCTACGTCATCATTGAGCAGTCCTACGTCATCATTGAGCACTCCTACGTCATCATTGAGCAGTCCTACCTCGTGCCTGTATAATACTAGTCCAGCTGCCAGTCCGCTTGAAGATGTGTGCAGCCCAAGAAAGCAGGCTGTAGAACGAGACTTATTCAGTCCCGTTAAATTACACTTTGCTTTTGATCAGATACAAGCCAATCACACTGAACCTTGCAGCCCAACCAAGCCTATAGCTAGTCCAGGTCTACCTGTGGCAACACCGTTTAGATACAGTCCAACGGACGAAATTCAAGAATGGAGGTGTGGTCAGTGCCACAAAACGTTTACCCAGCGAGTACTGCTTCAAAACCACGTGTGCCCACAGCAGCCTGATAAACCGTACAAGTGCGGCCACTGCGCAGAAACGTTTGCCAACCCGTCTGATTTGCGCATCCACGTGGTCAAACACACGAGTGAAAAACCATTCAAATGCGGCTTTTGCTCACGTGCATTTGCCGGGGCCACAACGTTAAACAACCACATTCGAACGCACACAGGAGAGAAACCATTTAGCTGTGAAAAATGTGGCTCCTCATTTTCCCAGGCCAGTCAGCTCGCGCGACACTCACGTGTTCCTGGAGATTGTGTACCAGAGACGGGTGCACTGACGGCCATATCCGTCAAGAAAAGGAAACTGTCGGTAGATATCTAATTCTTAATAGATTACTACAAAACCTACATGCATGTTTTTGGTATTGCAGATTATCGACGCTCAAAAAGAACTACAGCGCTTATAACGTGTAATGCAGTAGTTAAAGCCGCGCTGAGTTTAGAAAAATACTAACTCAACATCCCTATTCCGAATTAAGTAGCGTACTTCAAATGAGCCAAGAAAGCATACGACCAAAAACGTTCTGTAGTTGATCAACATTTGTAAACAAAGACGATAGTTTATTTAGTTTTGTTATTGTCGAATCCGCAGTCATAACCCGGACCTAAGCTTATAAATAATATTTTGTTCATAAAGAAGAAAGAATTCAAAACTAAATTACATTGCAGAAAAAGCAGTTTTGTTTTGCAATGAATCAAACATTAAACGTTGGAAAAATCTCTATGTAAGAAAGAGGACAAAAATGTGGTAATATGTTTGCAATATTGTTTGCTCAAATAAAATGTTATTCGCTCTGTCTGAATTCCTTTCAAGTTTGTTGACTCGTTAACTGTGGCCTTTTAGCTAGAACCTAGGTAACTCCACCATTTGCACAAATGCAAGTTAAACGGAAAGTTGTGAAAGGAAAAAGATTTTTAACCATCAAATAAAGGTTAGGAATCACATCGGTCTATAGAACGTTTATGAAACAGTTTTAGAATTAAAAAAATTTGGGCAAATGTGCTGTCTTCTAAATTCAGTTATGCCGGTATGAAATCATAAGTATGAGAATACTTTTGCAAATACGAGAGGGTTAGTTTCTTACTTCTTTAAAAAGATATTAACGGAGCGTCACAACTAACAGAAACTGATCTATAGTTTTGTTAATGGGACTGGACTTTTAAAAAGATAGGGCGTTATGGTTAATAAAGTACATGCACATTGGCAAAGAAACAATACAGACATATGTAGTCCTAGAAAAAACAGATCTTTACACAACAACTGACTTTAAAACTTTAGAATGCTTATAAATTAATGGGTGACCGAACTTTCGGTTCTATAAATTGTAGTTTCAAAGAAGAAATTACCACTCAAAAAATGCAAAACAGCTGGAGGCACGAGCGATAATGAGCCATTATACATTCTTTGTAAAATTTCCAGTTTTAAAACCACATCATGGAAAGATTACTCAGCATATCAGTTTTATATTTTCAGAGAAAGTTTGTTCTGTAAAAACATTTCATTATTCAGAAGCTTTGCTTCTGTAGCTGAATTAGAAAGAAGAGTGCGTTTGCTAATGAGGAAAAAATGTGTCGCGTGTCGGGGAAATGCAACGAGGACGGATAAAGTGTCGGGCACGCATGAAGAAAGAGAACAGATAACGTACGTGCAGGGGAAAATGCGGGCGTAGGCAGGGAATCATCAGTACGTGCAGGGAAAAATGGGACGCGAACAGATAAAAGTGTGCGTGCTGGAGAAAGATAAGAATAAGCGATTAGAGGAAAATGGGACGTACATGGAAAAGGATGTGCGAGGGAAAATGGGACATGAATAGATTAGAAAGTGCGTACAAGGGACATGGAGACAGGGGACGTATACAGATAAGGATGTGCTTGCAAGGGAAAATTGGTAATGGAAAAGTATCGTCGGTACGCAGTTAAGGAGATAATTGCTTTTTGCACGGTTCATTCGGATCGTTACTCATTTTTCTTTTTATAATGGTTTTGGTTGGTGTTAAAATAGTTTGCATACAGTATATATCAGCTAAGTAATTCCTTTTGAGTCACTTCGGGCTTGACTACGAACGACGACAGTACAGTTTGTAGCGCTTTGCCCTTTTAGAGTTCGAGATGTCTGATCACGGCGAATCATCCTGTAGCCATTCATCTCTTAACGAAGCCTCCAAAGTAGCAGTTTAGAACTTTGTTCAACATTCCTTCTCCAGTTTGGCAGAGAACTCAACCGAAATAATTGAAAACCGTCTCGGAAAGTTTAGCGCAGAGAGTAGTTCTACCCTGACAAGTGCCGTAAATAAAGCCCGCCTCGACAGGTCATGCATGCAGACGAAAAGGAAAACAGCAGCAGCTTGATCATGAATTGGAGGTTTTAGAAAAATTGGCTGGTGAAAGGTCAAACGCTCGCTAAGCAAAGGTACGAAGTTGGTTTCCAAAAGAATCAAAGCAATAAAATTAGCCGACCAAAGTGAGTTTGCGTGGTTGACAGTTGACGAGTATCTTTCCGACGAGTTTGCGTCTGATTCTGACGACGAGAAAAGGATTTATAGATCCGAGAGGAGCGCCGAGAAGAAATTTCGGGAAAAGAAGAGCAAAAAAGCTAGCCAAAGTTACGCTAGACGAAGTGATGATAGTCAGTACCGCACCCAGAGACCATACTCTAGGAAGCGTTTAGGCCCATGCTTTAAGTTAAGTATATTACTCTGTCTTTACTACTTTTCAATCTTTGTTCTTATACTTCGGGTATTAGAGAGCTTCAGATTCGACAACGAGTACGACTACGAGTATGAGTTTTTTCCCATTCGTCGTGCTGTGCGTGACAGAAGTTGCGAAGAAATCACGCCATCTCATTGTGTTGCCAAAACTCGTCGTCGTCGTCTTGTTAACAACGAGATTTGCCAAAAAACTCGGCGCGTGGACTACGAGATTTTGGCAACAGAACGAGATGGCGCGATTTCTTCGCAATGTCGACATGCGCAGTATGACGAATGGGAAAAACTCGTACTCGTAGTGGTACTCGTACGCGTTGTCGAATCTGAAGCTCTCTATTATTGTTCGTAGAGAGCAGGCCGTATCTAATATGCTCCATTGATGGTTTCTCTGTTTGATTTCTTATTATTATACATATCATTCTTAGAATAGTGCAGAAATAAACGGTTAAAAAGCGCGTACAAAGGACAAGGGGACGTATACAGATAAGGATGTACGTGCAAGGCAAAATAGTTATAATAATAATAACTTTATTAAAGTCTCAAATCTTCTAGCCTAGTACATGCCTAGCAATTCGGAGAGACAAGAAAGAAAGTGCATGCAAGACACAAGAGAATGTATACAGATAAGGATGTGCTTGCATAGGAAGATACAATGTAGACAATATGCGGGCAAGGAAAATGCGGAAAAGGCAGATAGAAATGTGCCTGTAGGTGAACACGGGAGGTAGGCAGAAAAACATGTGCGGTCAAATAAAAGATAATGAAGAAAAAATAAAACTGTGCGCGCAGAGAAAACAGGACGTAGGCAAACAAGAAAAACGCGTGTAAGGGAAGATGAGAGGTAGACAGTTGAAGATGTGCGTGCAAAAGAAAATGTAATGTAGAAAAAGGTTGTGCTTGAAAGGGAAAATAGGCCGTAGACAGAGAAATATGTGCGCGTGTGCAAAGCAAAATGAGAAGCTGGTAAAGAAATTTGTTTGTACATAAGCTGTGACGAAGACAGGTACAAATGTGCATGATGGAGAAAATGGAACGTAAACAGAAAATGGGCGAGAGCAAATACGGAAAATTGTCCCCCACCTCCTCCTATCGGTTTTTGCTCTCCTCTCAATTTGCGCGCGGCCGAAAAAGAAAATCTCATCGAAAATCCAACAAAAACGCTTGCTGAGTAGGCTATCCTCCCCTCCACGCACGATTTTCATGTCTACGTTCCATTTTCTCCTCCAAGCGTATTCGTGTATGCCTGTACGATCTGGCGTATAGCTGCAGTTGGAGTAAACAAATATGGCGGTCGCTACTTGGCAGAGAAAACGCACTTCAGCAGCATTTGTAAATTTTGTTGCAAAAAGTAGATCAAATCTCTACTTGCTGTGACACCCTTTCGCAACTTGCAAGGCGAAGTAAGATTCGTTCGTTGGATATAACACGTGCAGCATCGCGAGAAAAGTTGGACTGTTTTGTTCGGGAGGGGAACTCCCTTAAGAAATGGATACTCGGCGGACATTTTGGCCGAAAATGACCCAAAAAGGTACGACCACATATCCGGGGGGGGGGTACTCTTCATATTTTGGGGTGGTAGATATGACTGTCGTATTTTTTAGGGGTTAAAATTGCGAGTCCGGTAGTGTTTAGGGGATGTTAAAAGAAAGCAAGAGCCTTGTATTTTTTAGGGTTGAAAAACTCCGAGCTATTGGACTGCTTGTATTCCTGTGTTTTAGCAAACGTGCGTACTGATAAGAAGTTAAGGCAAAAGTCCTTTGGCGAACGTCCTGTTATACGCGCGCAACACGAGAGGGCTTAGCTCCGACCCGCTAGCTATTTAGAGAAAATTTTCAGCCTTTCAATTGGTATTCTTAGGGTAATTTTAAAACCGGGAGGTATTTTTTAAGGGTGGAGAATTTTTATCCCTTGATATTTTATAGGGTATCTTGGGGACTTTTCCACCGGCCATCCCTACCTTTTTGACCCCTAAGTACTCCCCCCCCCCGGCCACATCTTTAACAAAAGAAAAACTCAACATTAATTAGCGTTATAAAAGAAACAACGTTGATGTATTGTTAAAGTGCCCATGAAGTGAAAACTTGCCAAACGAGGAATAACTGTGAAAAATTTTTATCAAAATCTTTTATGGTTCTCGAGATATTAACATTTTAATGTTTTCAACTGATGACGTCAATTTGTTGGCAGGCAGATTTTCAATTTTTTGAAATCAGCTGCAAATCCATAACTTTTGGATGAATTTTATCCGAACTTGGACTGATGATGTATCTTGAGGTATTCTTCAGAGTAGTAACAATACTCGGTACCAGGCCAAATTTGAACAAATTTTCTGTTATTCTAAGAACTTTCACCGAGGAAATTATACCAAATCTTTGTATATTCTTTTACATGACAAGAAGAATAGAAATTATGGTGTAATATGTTGCACAACTTCTGGTTTAACGAAAAAACCTCATTAATTTGGAATTTCTCATCTGGAGCCTGGAACCCAGTTCATTGCTTTGACAACGAAAATTAATAGTTATTCAGAAGAAAACTTCCAGATACATCATCAGTCCAAGTTTGGATAAAATGCATCAATTCTCACTGCCATCCTTCCTTTGTTTACCGAAAGCTTCTTTTTAATAATGGTAATAACAATAATATTAATAATAATAATGATAATAATAACCTTTAGCATTTATATAGCATCTTTTCCATAGGTAGTTGCTCAAAGGCGCTTAACAATTACAGTTGACTCTGGTATATTGAGGGTCTTATATAGTCCGCCTATACACGGCTCACAACTATATTCATAAGAGTTGCCCTCAGTTAGTAGAAGAGACAGACCGCGACACCGGGATCACCATACTCTTTGTCGACAAGTGTTGTGGGGTCTTTTCAGTAAAGATAATGTACTGAAACGGCCAATGTTGAAAAGCCTCATCCAACGTTGCCGCTTTAATTGTCAGGAAAACTGGTATGCGTAAATGCTCGTGTAGTCCTAAGGGGGCACTTGCCCCTATATCCCGACCTTCTGGGGGATTAGTGAGGGAGTTGAAATAAGTTGTTGAATAAGAAGAATGTTGAGTAAAATGCACCAAACTGCCCCCTCCCCCCCCCCCCTTCCTTCCCATGCTAGCTGACCAGGTGCAAGTATAGCTTTGGTTTGAGGACAGTTTGGTTTTTTTCATCATAATATATTAACTTCAAAGTTAATTTTTGAACTTCTCTTTAAATCCCTGAATTTCGAATTTATCTAAAAAACTACCAATTACAAAACCTCTTATTTCCCTCAAAACTTATCTAAAAACAGTTGCTACCTTTTCTTTCCGTCTGTCATCGTACGATAGGATTTTCAAATTTTCAAACTATATATCGACGGTGATATCATGAAAAGAACCCTAAAAAATTGCCATAAATTGTGCTTATGGGGAAACGCACCCATAAAGTTAAAGCCCCATTGTTCTCGGTTCTATACTTTGGACCAATGAAATGAAGTAAATTTATTTGGAACAATATTACTGCACGTTATTTACATTGCAAAATGTTGCTCACTAGTACGAAAAGAATGTGTATGCCTGTTTATGAATGATTGCACTTCAAACGAGTGTAGCTTGTAACAGATTGGTAAAGCAGTTAGGAACAAAATGACTTTTTAAATTTGCACAAATTCGGAAGGCTCTATATTGACATCCTTAGTATAAGTGCACAAGCAAAGCTACTTTACACAAATCCTTAGTGTTCGAATTCTAAAAAGCTGAGCAAGTTATAAAGCCAGTTTTACATTCATGCATTAATTAGGGCTTTCTCCCATGGCCAGGGTAGGGAAAGATTATTTAATCTTTAACTGAAAGGGAGTTATAGTAAGACTAATAATACTGAAGCAACTACACGCTTTTTTATAAGAACAAACTTCAGAGGAACAAGCTGAAAACAATCATTAGGCTGAAATTGTGATCAGAAAATTTCATGAATTTGATTTCAGTGATCTTTGTACTGAGTAAAAACCGTACGCGCGCACTTTCCATGAAGCGTACCGCGATAACAACTACAAACGCTTATTGTTAACGCTTTTTTATTGTTTCGGGCGACTAATCCTGTAATCCACTGTTTGGAAATACCAGTTAATAAGAACAATTCAAGAATATTTTGAGGCTGAAATCGCCAAAAAGTTTAAGAACAGTCGAAAGTCACTGGTTCTTATAAAAAAGCGTGTAAAAAAGAAATTCTCTTGCAGCACCCGTTGGAGTGTACATGTTTTAAATTTGGCAGGGCCTTTTTACATCAAAAGACGGGACTATGGATTTAAAAGGAAATATAGAATGATCCATTTGCCCATTTTGTCCAGTCAGATTGTTTTGTTTTTTTAATAAAACTTCAAAAACATGGAAATGCGTCGATTTTTAGGAATTCAAAAAATGTATTTACAAAAATAGTTTCGATACCGTGAAAAGACGGCGCTTAGAGTCAGTAGAAAAAATAAATATTTTCTAATTTTATTGAGTGCTTTGGATGCCCTGTTGCAATTTTTGTTCTATCAGTTATAAAACAACTGTTGCGTGCTCTCATGTACGAATCTGCTTTTGTCTTGATGGTTGTTAATAGGGTCGACTCACCAGTCGCGGACATTCCCCAGGGTTCCTTTCGTGCCTCTGGAGCTGAGAAGCTTGCGTAAAAGATTTGCCACACTTGTCACATATAAATGGCTTCTCGCCAGTGTGGGTTCGAATGTGGTTATTGAGTGTTGTAGCTCCCGCAAACGACCGCGAGCAGTATCCGCATCTGAATGGTTTATCATTAATGTGTTTTACCACGTGACCGCGAAGATCTTCCGAGCGTAGAAAGGTCTCCGAACAATGGCCACATTGAAAAGGCTTGTTTGGCGGACACACGTGCACTTGCAGCAAGATTTGTTGAGCGAAAGACTTTTTGCATTGTCCACAGCGCCACATACCGAACTCATTGGGATCCACTTCGTCCTCGCTTTTTCTCTCCTCTTTCAGCTCGGTTATAATAGTGTCTTTCTTTGGGGATTTTGTAGATCTGTCAGTTGGCGATCTGTTACATTTTTCGTTCATTGCGACAGAACTTAAAGGGGGCGGAGCTTGGAGAGGTATGCGCCTCGCGTTGTCAAGTGACTGATGAGAGTGTAATAAATACGAGCTGTTCGTGACGCTTGAAGCTGTTGAGGGCACGGTATAGTCACGTGTCATTGAAGGGAATTGAAAACGACTGTTTTCCGCTCTCTGGCTAAGCGGAGGTGAAGCGGTAGGAATCGGACCTGAGAACCGCATCCCGTTCGTTCCATCGTAAACATTTTGAGGTAACATGTTTGAGCCAATGGAATTATGAGTTGCTGACAAAGCTCTTGATGTTGGAGGCGAGAAGGCGCTTTTTCGAGTTGAGATGAAGATTGAAGGCTGTGGACCTGATGTTGCTGTGTTCCCGTTCATCACCAACATATTAGGAGAATCCGAAGCATTATTGTTAAGCGCTGGTGGGGGCTGTTGTGGATTGTGGTGAGGCGGTGTACGAATGTCTGATGGAGAACTGGACTTTTTGGTTTCTGTAGAAAAAGCAAGGCAGTCAATAAATTGAATTGTTATTACTGAAGATGCAGTTTTCAGTACCTGGCTATATATATTCTTTTGCCCTCTTTATAAGTAGATAAGTAAACTGACCAGTACATAGATCTATCTACTTATCTACCCATTAACCTATCATCCATCCATCCAGACATCCATTCATCCATCCATTCATCCATCCATTCATCAATCCATCCACCCATCAATCAATCCATCCATCTACACATCCATGAATACGTCCTTCTACCCGCCCATCCATCCATCTATCAACCCACCCATTCAACTATCCATCCATCCACCCACCTAATCATCCATCCATCCGTCCGTCCGTCTGTCTGTCTGTCTGTCTGTCAGCTGTCTGTCTGTCTATCTATCTATCTATCTATCTATCTATCTATCTATCTATCTATCTATCTATCTATCTGTCTGTCTGTCTGTCTGT
>JAOBRD020816733.1:0-13367 GCA_027575215.2 Hydrozoanthus sils
CAAAGTATATTTTGTTAACGGTTGTATCTGTATCTCTCTCTTTCTCTCTCTCTCTCTCTCTCTCTCTCTCTCTCTCTCTCTCTCTGTCTCTCTCTCTGTCTCTCTCTGTCTCTCTCTTAGCATTTACGATTATTTCATTTGTATGAATCAAAACAAAATAAGATGATGCTGTCTTTTTAATAGTTGGTTAACGAAAAAGTGGAACTTCCTGGCCTGCGTGGAGGGAGGGGGGAGGGGATGGAGGATTGTGGGTGTTGACTCATGATAATTACTCGCGGTTAGATAAAACTTATACACATATACAGTGAAAAATGTTGTTTACTCTAACAAACGGTGTGTGTATAAAGTGTATATCCACTTTGCTTGGTTACAAAGTCTTCAGAGAGAAAGGTGCCGAGACAAACGTATCATTGAAAGAATTTGAAAACGTTTTACGAATACCATTTGAAAAAATTCAAATCAAAATTGCAGGTTCCAAAAATCTAAGACAAAAACATTAATTAATTCAAAACGGGAAGAAAACAGTATTTCAATATACACGAGGAAAAAGTGTTCTTGCGGTCATAAGCTTCTTTTCCTCAGGTGAAAAAACTTCCGAGTCCCCGACGGGAATCGAACCCATGGCCTCCTGATTCTGGTTGCCGGTCAGACGCTCTCCCTTCTTCCTTCCACAGTATTTCATTCAAGGTGTTATTGAGCCTAGTAGTTGGCAGGACATATACCCGTTGTTCCATCTACAGAACCAAGTCTTGAAAGTGATCATGACCTGTTCCCACGTGAGTTCCTGTAGCTCAGTGGGTAGAGCGTCTGACCGGTAATCAGAGGGTCATGGGTTCGATTCCCGTTAGTGACTCAGGAACATCTATAAAATACTTCCGTTTCCGGTCGGCGTTGTTTGGGTCTGTTTAGCCTCTTGTGAATAACTAGTTACGGTCCCAGTATTGCCAGGCCTTATATATTCCTTCCCCAAATCCCAAAAGGGTTAGCCAAAGTGTGTTGCAATCGGGTTTCTACCAATATACAAATATAAATACATATACGATGATCGTTTTTTCATCATTGTCATACCATTGTTCTTGTTTCCGTGCCTCGTTAGTTCCATCGATCTCCAGCCTTGTTTGTGTTTAAAATATTCATTATCTAGATTCTTTTTTATTCAAAATTTGTATATGTCAAATTTGTCTAGCAGCTTTCATGTCGCTACAGAAAGACTTTTGAGAAAAAAGCTTTGTTAGTACGTTGACCAACAAACTTGCTGAACGTCAAAAGCGGAAATGGAAAATGCAATGTTTTGATGTTTGATGTAAGAATTTTTTTTGCGTTTTGTTAGCAACTACTAAATCATATTTTTAAGCAAAGCTAATTTATGCAACTTTCACATATTCTATGCAGCCGAGAAACCAGCGACAGTTTCGCATCCTTGTGCTGTTGTGTACAATATTTTTCTAATGTGGCGAAAATACTAGATTTTCAGTTGACAATATTTTCCTAGGGAATTAAAATCGACTTCTCAAAAGTGGTGTTCTTATGTTTTATAGCAGATTTCATTGAGGTTTACTAGATCAAACTTCAAGCTGCCAAAACAATAGAATTTCTTGCAGTTAGCGGCACCACACAGCAGTGGGCAGCAAAGCGAAAGGTTCAGTGAACTTCACAGTACTGGAAGGGTTTCGAATCGCCATAACCATATTAAAAGCATTAAATTCGCAATGTTTCGAAACGGTTCTTTGAAGACTTACACGAACAAACCACGTCGGTAATTCCTGAAAGATTGACGTTGTGGCGCTTATATGTCAAAAGAAAGAGATTGTATAAAAACATACTGAATGCCCCGGGGAACCATTTCGTGGCACCTCGGAAATGTATGATTGTTTTGGACCTCAATCTCTTTAACAGATTCTGTAGTTGCCCTATTGATCCTACCCTACCGTTTTTCTACCCTAGTAGTAGTAGTACCAAAGAACTAAAGCAATATACTCACTCTTGCTTTTAAAACTCTCCTTAATCGTTGCAGGGTTGTGGTGTGTAAGGATGCGTGACTTGTCTAAGTCTCCTTTGATGTGCAAATCATTTGTCACTCGCGAGATCAAATTTTGTGAAGGATGACACAAAGCGGATGTTTGGCTGAGCAACCGCGCTTTATCATTATTTCTTTTCCCTCTCGAAGCAAAAACCCGCGCGCCGAAGTCATGAATGAATAATATTTATGTACTAGCAACATTTTTTAAAGTAATTTTAAGATTTAATAATGGCATAGGTAGCGTTTAATATACAACACTTTTTTAAATATTAAAATTTACTTTTAAGTAGATTAAATCTATTTCAGTTGAGGTGGATAGGGCAGAATATCTACTGAGCGCCGAAGGCGCGTTAAGGGGCGGGTTAACAATCTTTAGCCACTATTCGCCGAAATTGAAAAAGAATAAGTATTTTAGTATACACCAGCGAGGCAACTGATCTACGGAAATTAAAACGATTTGTAAAAAAAAAAATCTTGGCTGAGTAACCATATTTTTCTGGAATGGTTCTTCGTTTGAAGCAATCATTTCCTCGTCAAAAACTAACGGGTAACGCGACGCAAAATCAACTAATGGTCAAGAATATTGCGAGATACGGGAGCCAATCAGAGCGCGCGAAAATGGATATTGGTTGCTTTGGTAAATACTAATACAAGTTACACACGCTTGTAAGTTTTGTTTTATTTTCTCGGGTTTTTTTTGAAGAGCACTCACATAGTTTTTCGGTAAATTCTGAAAGACACATAATTTGTTCTTACCATATAAAACCAAAAGGCCAAATTTTGTTGCCTCCTTCGTACAAAACAATTTTTATCGTCTGTAACTGACGACAATTGCAACGCCATTTTTACTATTGCTCCAAAATCAAATAATAGTTAACAACTATCCCCAGAAGGGGAGGTAATAGCGGTGGATATATACCGAGACAAGAAGCGTCGAGGTATATATCTAGCGCTAGGCACCGACCCTGAGGGGGATAGTTGCTTTAGTATTTACCAGAAGATGGGGATGTAATGCACTCCATTTTCAAAGAAACTACACAATGTAAGTTTTTTTGTTTCTAGCGCGCGCGCTTTTTGTACATTTCAGTTTCTTTTATATTCTTCGGGGATTTTTTGAAGAGCTGTGATTGTCGTGGATTTTTGAAAATTTTGAAAGAAGAAACCTTATTCTAACCGTTAAAACCAAAACGCCAAAGCATGTTGCCCTCTTCGTGTCTGCTGGAATAGTTCTTCGTTTAAAATAAGCATTTACTCGTCTCTAACTGATGGAAAACGCGACCCCATTTTGACTACCGACTCAAAATTAACTAATAGTCATAGACATCGCGAGATACGGGAGCCTATCAGAGCGCGCGATACTAATCTTGGATATTGCGAGATACGGGAGCCTATCAGAGGGCGCGATACTAATCTTGGATATTGCGGATACGGGAGCCTATCAGAGCGCGCGATACTACTTTGGTAAATACTAAACCAAAAATATAACGTGTTCTTATAGCAAGCAAACCTTTTCATCGTCCGCCATTTTGTTTTGGTGTCATCATCTACTCATTTCGGAGGTAAATTGCTAGTAGCCGAGCTTGTAAATATAGTAACAACTTCTTCGGTTAAGTCGAGACGTATCGGGATGCGGATACCGCCCTCTTGACAATTCTTTCAAGCTCCTATCTCTATGAAGCCCCCCTCTCTATTAAACGTGCTCCATTTTCAAGTCCTTCTCTATCAAGGCCCCCTTTATACTAAATGTGCCCCTCTTTCATCTCCTCTCTCCAAGACGTCCATCTATTACACTTACCCCTCTCTCTATCAACCCCCCCCTCTCTATTACACTTACCCCTCTCTCTATCAAGCGCCCCTCTCAATAACACTTACCCCTCTCTCTATCAATTCGTCCTCTTTATTACATTTACCCTCTTTAAAGCCCCTCTCTATCAAGCTCCCTCTCTATTAAACGTGCTCCTCTTTCAAGCTCTTCTCTATCAAGCCCCCCTTTATACTAAATGTGCCCCTCTTTCATCTCCTCTCTCCAAGACGTCTCTTTATCTATTACACTTACCCCTCTCTCTATCAAGCCCCCCTCTCTATTACACTTACCCCTCTCTCTGTCAAGCCCCCCTCTCTATAACACGTACCCCTCTCTCTATCAATTCTTCCTCTTTATTACATTAACCCTCTTAAAAGCCCCTCTCTATCAAGCTCCCTCTCTATTAAACGTGCTCCTCTTTCAAGCCCTTCTCTATCAAGCCCCCCTATCTATTACACTTACCCCTCTCTCTGTCAAGCCCCCCTCTCTATAACACTTACCCCTCTCTCTATCAAGCCCCCCTCTCTATTACACTTACCCCTCTCTCTATCAATTCCTCCTCTCTATTACACTTACCCTCTTTAAAGCCCCTCTCTATCAATCCCCCTCTCTATTAAACGTGCTCCTCTTTCAAGCCCCTCTCTAATACACTTACCCCTCTCTCTACCAAGTCCCCCTCTCTATTACACTTACCTATCTCTCAATCAACTCCTCATCTCTATTACACTTGCCCTCTTTCAAGACCCTCTCTATCAAGCCCCGTCTCTATTAAGTTTGAGTATGGAAGTGCAAAAAAAGTTAATTTGTAAGAAAAATGGAAAGTAAAATCACAAAAATTTTCACTAAAAAATTATGCGAAAAGAGGTCTGACCCTCCCCTTGAATATCTTTACAACAGAACTATGACCTTCCCCTTCTGATTCTCACTTTCGCTGATGACCCTCCCCTCTGAAGCCCCAGCCCTCCCCCCCCCATCCAAAAAAATGTACCTTCCCTCATCTCATAATGTGCTGCTTTCGAAATGTCCGGAAAATAAGCGATGCAAATGCCGGCTGCAAAAACTGAAGACCAGTAACTTACTACAATAATTCTATTCCACCCAAAGGATTCTCTTTAGCGGCAGCGTCGCGGAAAATCCTGGGCCAACTGAAAAGAAAGCATCAGCTAAGATTGCAAGACAGGGCAGTAATGCTATCAAACTCAGGGCTCCTCGTTGTGCACAATGCGAGAAAGTGGTGGCGAAAAATCACAGGCGCTATTTTTGAGTTCACACATGCAAAATACACTCAAATAATCAATCCGAAATGGGTCTCTTTTTCTACCCCAAAGAACTGGGTTTGTCATAAGTGTGTAGGAAGTGTCCTACCCTTCTACACGCACAACTTATCGTTATCTGATGACGAAGGCCTGGATTTCTGCGATGATGAAGCCATGCGTGATATCCACCTTCAGACATTGAATGACAGTGTTAAAGAATTGAAAATTATGCACGTAAACACACAAAGCATAGTGTCGACATTTGATGGGTTGCAAATGGCCTTAAGGAAATACCAATTCCATGTTATTAAAATGAGTGAGACGTGGCTCAATAATAATGATCTACTACTTCAGCTTGCATGTGAGTATTCTAGGTTATTGCCACACCTTCCGAATAGGGAGAGCATTAAAGGAGGAGGGGCGGGTGTGCATGTGAAAGAAACAAAAAAAAAAAAATTCGAACGAAGGAATGATATTGAAGATCGCTACCCGACACTTGAACATCTATGGATTGAATTACCAGGTCGTGATAAGAACAGCAAAGTATTGCTTGGAACCATCTATCGATCAGAGAGTCAAATGCGCATTTCAGACTGGTTACACACTGAAGGATTTACTTAGTGAAACTGTTCCTGCCTGGACAGGATGCTCATTTTAGCCGGTGACGTGAACATCAACATGCTTAGACCGGACAAGCCTAACGTTAAACGATTCACTGAAGTACTACACTCTCTAAAGCTCAAACAGGTGGTCACCAAAGCAACACGACCTACCACGTCTAGTAAAACACTGATTGACCACTTCATCATCAAGCTCCCTAGTCGTGTCACGCATACGGATGTTATCCCTTGTCCACTCATTAGTGATCACGATGCTCTATTTATCACCATTAATGCGTGAGTCAGACGTTATACGACAAGGTACAAGTACATCAAAAATGAAAACAGTTCTGCGAAACGGCATTTATTAAGGACTTCATTGCGCTACCGTTTGAAGTTGTCTACGCACTAGAAGATCCCAATGACTAAGTTAGCGTTCTCAACACCCTCATTTGTGAATGTTTCGAGCGACAGTCATGCGCCATTGAAGCGCACACGATTAACAAGACCACATGCACCAGGGCGGAATGATCGAAGCATCCGTGCTCTCCAAGAAAGATGCAATTTCTATCGCCAGGAAGCGCATAAACTTTCTCCCGATGTGGGTGCATGGGATGTGTTTAGAAACACGCGAAATGAACTTAAGAAACGTACCAAGAAAGCTAAAAGAGAATTCATGATGAAAGCGCTTTCGTCCAAGAGACCTAAAGTTGTTTGGAAAACAATACATCGTACACACCATCCAAGTCAAAAACGTCTTCGTGTCAACCCAGATGATTTGAACAAACACTTTGCGTCAACAGCCGAACGTGTTACTGCCTCTTCCCCAGTGGTCAAGGAGGAGTCGATAAATTGCTTGCCGCAGGACTCTTGAGTTATCCTTTCACTTTCGTCATGTTACTTATGAAGAAGTTCTAAGAGAAATCAAAGGATTACACTGGGACTCCTCTATCGGTCCTGATGATGTTCCAACTAAGTTCATCAAACTCGTCGCTGAATATTTGGCATCCCTTCTTACGTGCACATAATCAACACGTGCATCACACGGCAAGGGTTCCCACTGTTGTGGAAGTTGGCCCGCATTAGTCCGATTCCCAAAGTAGATAACCTGAGGTAAACGACGATTATCGTCTAATTTCAATACTGCCAGCATTATCAAAGATCTATGACAAGGTGATTGTGCAACAAATGTTGATATTCCTCTCGAAGAACACCACCTTACATCCCAACATAAGTTCTTATTGTAAACACCATTCAACGACGACTACTATGCTTGCTGTTTGGGACGACATTTTGAAAGCAATGAAAAGAGGCGGGGTCACGGTGGCCGTAATGGCTGACTTTTCGAAGGCGTTCAACACTGTAGCATATGAGACGGTCTTACTCAAACTACTTCAAATGGGATTTTCTAAAAACTCTCTACGGTGGGTGACAAGTTATTTAACCGACCAAAGTCAGTATGTTAGGATGATGATAACTCATCCGAACGCATCAATGTAACACCTTCGGGTTACCTCAGGGGTCTGTTCTAGGCCCAGTGCTTTTCCACTTGTACTAAAACGACCTGTCAAAAGTACTGCTACCCAAAGTCAATAGTCATCAATACGTGGACGATACGACCATCTTAACACGTTGTAAACCATCAGAGCTTCAAGACTGCCTGCTAGAGCCACAAGGTGCGCTCGACAAGTTATCTACTTCGCAATGTAACTTTTCCCTAAATCCCAAAAGGACCAAATTCATGTTGCTGTCTACTTCCCATTTATCTTGAGTACACAGACTTGATGCATAGTTTGTTAATAACCTCAGGATAAATGACAAAGACCTTGAGAGAGTTTCCACCTTTCGCCTCCTGGGTCCCAAATTCACCAGCATTTACGTTGGAGCGACGAAATTAATACCAAGATTGCAAACTGCTACGGCAGTTTGTCAGTCATAAGAAGATTTAAGATCCTTTGTCCTTACCATGTTAGAAACAGCTGGCGGAGTATCTAATTCTTTCAAAAATAGATTACAATGATACTGTTGCTCATTCGATCCCAGAATACTTTGAAAAGCGGTTACAACGTATACAGCTGGCCGCTGCTAGTTTCGTTCTTGGGCGGTACGCAAGTAAGCCTGATCTACGCAAGCTAGGGTAGCTACCCATTAATGAACGGCCAGAAAGCCACCTTTTAAACAGTGTTTTTAAAGCGCTGCATTTTAGTACATGGCCGTCATACCTCAAATTAGAGTTCTACACTCCTGGTAGAACACTTTTATCATCTGATGAGAGGTCATTGACAATTCCTTTGTCTTTTCAAGACAATGCTTCTAGAGCTTTTAACATTTCACCTCCTGCCGCCAACAACTCTGTCGATTTTCATGTTTTTAAAAGGGAAGTAAGGTACTTTTTTTTCAGAAACGAAATTTTGTAGGTCTTTTATTGCCAATCTACTTTATACTTTGTCTAAGCTTAATTAAGTTGTTGCAATGTAAGGCAGTTTAACTTTTATACTGTTCAATATCTTATATCGTTTATATCGTAAACTTAGTTAGTCTGGCATTAGAGATGAAGAGCCAATATTTTTTTCGTGAAAATGCTCTAACAAAGCCTTTATTATTATTATTATTATTATTATTATTATTATTATTATTATTATTATTATTATTATTATTATGATGATGATGATGATGATGATGATGATGAGGATTGGCAGACAACCGGTTTCGAATTAAGAAAATTCTCATGTCTCGTGTTGTTACTCAAAACAATTTAAGAACTACCGTCAAAAACACAACAAATTTCTGAGATTAGCAACTATGACGTATATTAAATGACGGGTAAAACTCGAAAATTGTTGGTCTAGCATCGTATCCCCTCGGTCACAACCCACCAACCTGGCCGTCCTCCTCTTGAAGACTGGGAACGAGGTAACAGCCATTTTTTCGTCGCCAGTGATTGGTTGAAACGAGTCAAAGTCTGAGTGGCAATCTCCAAACTCACAATTGAAATCGTTGGCAGAAACATCTGCCTTTAGACTCTAGAGTCCATTCGTTATTGTTGTGTCTGCCAAGTACAGATTTTCAACGCTGTGGCACTGCGGAAGTTTTCATTAGAATTTAAAAGTGCATTTTCGATTTTGTCGATTTCGCTTGTCTTCTTTACATGGATCCTGCAAAAGAGAACAACGGCTTTGGACCGCTGGCGAAAAAGCGTGGAAAAAGGGCAATTTTTGTCACTTTGTTGTTCTTGATTGTTTGCGTTTTGTTCATCATTACCATCCCCACCGATCGTCGATTCTGGGCTTTTCTGTTTGCATTGTCATTCTTTACCAATTTTTTTGGTGAAGTTATCAGAAGATCTTGCCTGTTGACAGAAGAATTGACCCACAAGACAAGTCGCTACGGAGGCTCCCTAAAAGCGGTCCTGAGGACAACTTTCAGCTTCCGAAACGAGAAAATTGTGGTTACGTGTGTCGTTGTTTCTCTATTCGTCCTAGCTGATTACGCATATGACGAAGTCTGGTTTTCATATAAAATGTACGATTACATACCTCTCTTTTTTGTCAACATCTCCGTCTTACCTCTTTTCTTGTACGTAACCGGCTTGAGAGAAAGTTCTCCAGTCGAGGTCTCCGAACTTAACGAGAGAGAAAACAAGAACGTGGCGGACGGCCTGGCATGGTGTTACTACTACGGCTATTTGAAGCTTGTTTTACCTCAATTGCAAAAGCAAATAAATCTATCTGACAAGTATCGCTACTTAATCACATCTCCAAAAATATATGTGCTCTTACCGAAGACTTGCTGTTTTCCTGCAAATGGAAGACTTTCCGCCTTGGACGAAAGAATAGTAATAGACGGGCCATTGCCAGAGGTGAAGATAACTCGAGGAGGGATTCTCGAGCGCTCGTACAAAAGTACAGTTCACCGTATTGATATGCCCAATGGCGACGGAAGTATTGCGGAGTATTATTTCATCGCAGAGTATCCTACGCTTTTAAGAACACTCTATGACATGTCTAACAATCCTGAAGCAGCGTTAACAAGAGAAGAGAGAGATCAACAATGCATGGTGTTCATTCGAAAGCTGAGAGAGATCTTGGACAGTGACCCCGAGTGTCGTGGAAAGTGCGAGCTTGTGACATTGGCGGGCGAGGAAAACTATGGAGATTACAACGGAGAAGGAGAAAAAGTCTCCGATATTCTGATCAGACACCTGACAGCCAAGAACATAAACGTGAAAACTTAGAAAAATCAAAGAGCGTTTTAAAAGCTGTTTGCGAACGCCAAGCTCGTCATCAATTCCTACATTCCGGTAAATAAAGAATACATATAGTTTTGTTCAACAAGGGCTGAGAAAAGCCAGCGATGTGTTTAATTTTTTCAGAAATCTCTGTACTGCTGTAGCTAACAGATCAGTAATGAGTTGAAAGACTTTCTCTAAACGACATTTACTTAAATGAACAAACATTTGAATTAACAAACAGAAATTGCAAACGAGAAGCAATATCATGTAAGACATGTAAATACCGCAGCGAAAACACTTCATAAGACTTTAGACAGTCGAATAAAAGCCTTAATTTGCCCTTCAAAATTGTTTGAACTATTATGCACAAGGAAAAATCGAAATAACTCGATCTTTTGTGCGCTTTCTTCCGATAAAAATGTGACTAAATTTTGACAAACGTTTTTTATTTTCCACGAAATTGATATATGTATATAGTCTGATTCCAGGAAAATGTAATTATTTTGCAATGACAAGTTTGAAATTCTTTTCCGAATCAGCTAAGTAACGGTTAACAAAATATCTTTTAAAAAATCCAACCATTTTTTGGAAAAACAGTCCTTTCTTATTCAGAGGGCCCTGTCCACAGTGAATACGTTTTCGAAAACCTCCGTTTTCATTTTATCAAAAACGTGTAAAAATAATTGCGTCCACATTAGACCACAAAAATAGATAAAACATTCTTTTTAGTCACCAGCTTGGACAGGGCCTAAGATTCGTGAGTTGTTTATAAATGTACAGCCGGTGCCCTGTAATGTGCTCCTGGTGTTCAATAGATGAATTGATTGCACTGCAGTCAGGCCCTGTCTACGTTAGTGCACTTTCGTTTGAAAAAGCATACTTTTCTACCCCTTTTGCCGTGAATACGATCACGATAAAGAAGTATGTTATTACGAAAACCGATGTTTTCGAAAATGCTTTCCAAAGAGAGGGCTTTTGAAAACGAAGGTGCAGTGTCTTAGTGTGGATGGGCAAAAACGAAATGTTTCCTCGCTTTCTCACTTCGAAATTATACGCTCAAGCAAATCCTGATGAGAAAAACGATGTTTTCTTAACCGTTTTCATGGCTGCAAACCTTTTTAAAGTTTTCGGTGAAGTGAAAAACGGAGGTCACCGAATACGTATTAGTGTAAAAATTGTAGTAGTACTTGTAGTTCACTTCTTTTGGTCCTTTCTCGTTTCTTCCTTACCAAATGTTAGATGTCGATAACATACTAGAGAGTTGGGGTGGGGGAGCAGGCGACAGGGGAGGGGGGGGGGGGAAGAACCTCCCATCTCCTGCACCCTTACCGTCCTGCATGATCCCAAATCTCCCACCTCCTGCCCTTTTTTTGACGTTACTCCCGTACGTTTTCCAATGTTGCTAAATATCCCGCTTGCCACCCTTCGATATCCCGCATCCCGCTCTTCGATATCCCGCTTCCCGTAACCAGCCCGCCCCATCCCTCCCCCTGTCCCCCCAACTGAAGAGTGCGAGTTTTTTATTTGTTGATTGAGAACAGAAAAAAGGCATTTATATCATAACGATGTTCTAATTTTCCATAATGTTGACATTATGCTGGCTACAGTGCTTGCCTCGACTTGATCATGATGTATTTGCAACTGTCAGTTTAAAAAACCGAAGTTTTATCTCCACGGTGTTCCTCCACGCTATGCACATTCAGTAAAAGGAAAAAATAACTTAATAATCACGCTTGACATAATTCAACTCAAGTTAGCAACAACTGTTTTTTGACTTCAGTCGATGCGGAAACCGGAAGTATTTATTTTACCATCTGATTGGCTGGACAAAACAGGGGAAACCCCGTCCGGGGAAATACACCTAACTTTTGCGCTCCTTTCACTTTTCGAATATTCGAAGCCCGCTATTACCAGCTGTGAACTTGTTATGCATCTTTGTTGGTTTTCTTTTGACTGGTTTGTGATGGATGATTCAAAACACGACAACGGATTCGGTCTGCTAGTCGAGAAGCGAGGTTCGAGAGCAAAGTACGCTTCGCTTATCGTTCTAGTTGTTTCGATTTTGTTCATCTTGGTCGCGGCAGTGTCAACCAATAACTTGTCAATGTGTGTTTTTACTTTCGCTCAGTCTTGTTTAGCTATCTTTCTGGGCGAAGTCGTTATTAGACTGTGCTTGTTAGCAGAAGAAATCAAACATAGAAATAGCAGATATGGAGGATCGTGGAAAGCTGTATTAATGGCGGCTTTCAGCTTTAGTACAAAGAAGACAGTCGCCATGTTACTGATTTTCATCTTGACCGCAGTGTTGCGTTATTCATGGGAATGTCCGGATTCTGATGGCAATTCGCCGTATATACCATCGTTTGTCTTTAATGTGGGGGCCTTGCCTCTAGCGATATATTTAATTGGCTTGAGGGACGTGTCTCCTGTTGAAATTTCTGAGCTGAACGAGAGAGAAAACAAGAATGTCGCAGATGGCCTAGCATGGAGCTACTACTACGGCTACCTTAAACTTGTGTTGCCTCAGTTGGAAAAACAGGTCTTAAAATCGAACTTTTTCCAGCTGAAAATTAAAGTAAAGAAGCTCTTGATTTTAATGCCGAAGAGTTGCTTGTTTCCTGATAAAATCTCTGACACAGATGATCGAATAAAGATATCTGGCCCACTTCAAAATTGTCACGTTTCACGCGGTGGCATTCACGAGCGCTCGTACAAACACACAGTTTATCGCATCGCAGTGCCGAACCGGGAGAGGGATGGGATGGATGAACATTACTGTATTGCAGAGTATGCCATCCCCCTGAGAACGCTGTATGACATGTCTAATGATTCTAATGCTGCGTTGACAAAGGAAGAGAGAGACCAACAATGGATGGTGTTTATTCGAAAGTTGAAGGAAATTTTGGAGAGCGATGAGGAGTGCCGAGGAAAATATGAACTAGTGATTTGGTCTGGCGAAGCCGAAGGGCATGAGAAGAGAAAGAAACTTGCTGATATTCTAGTTAAGCATCTTTTGTTATAACAGTCTGTACACGAAGAAATCTCGTAAGTTCCAGGACTGGGAAAAAGGGGATATTTCTCTTTTTTCCCCATCCTTCAGGCCAGGAGACTGCTCAAACTTTGATATCATTTAATATTTTCTGCTTAGTTTTAAAGCTCAGTTACTCAGTTAAGGCCTGCGTTTATGACTTCATAAGAAACAGTTACTACCAATAGTTTTACCATATGATATCATTTGGAATACATATACTTTGAAACTGTAGAAAAACGTGTTGAGAGTGTAAACAAGTAAAATCACACACATAGTATTTTACTTATTGAAAATTCTGTTTTTTAAATAAACGCTGATACTATAAAATTATGCCAAGCCTTAGACTCCTGGATATGAGACTCAATGCCTTTGAGTATTCCCAAGGAAAGGGAAGGGGGGGGGGGGGGGCGGGTACTCAAAGTACAA
>JAOBRD020816842.1:0-13365 GCA_027575215.2 Hydrozoanthus sils
TGGTTATACAAAAAGTATGGGCCCTAGTTGGGAGAATTTACCAACACAACATTTGTCGTGTTTGGGGCTGAAAGGGTAAATACACCAGACCATTAGCTATTTCCAAATCTGCAATATTTTTTTAAAGAGACTGTTGTTACACTATTGTTATTTTGTTAGGTGAAAGCAATACCTTCGTATGTTTTGCTTACTACACAGCCTCGGTTAGGAATCAAATATTTGAATAATAACGAACCTGACTTCTCTCACTAGGCTGTCCAGAAGGAGGTTGCCAAACGCCGTGCAGCTTTGGACAAATTGGAAGATGTTGGTAAGGAGCTTATTGACAGCAGCAATGAAGATCCTCTTGTAGTTGCTGACGTTCAGGGAAAACTCGTCGACATTCGCGCTCAGATTGATAGCTTTGACGCACAAGTAGAAGAACGAAGGGAGGCTTTGCAGAAAGCACTGCTTGAAATCCAAAACTTTGAGGTTTTGCATAATGAGTTTATGAGAAATCTTGAAGACCTTAAAATGGACGTAGACCACATTCTTCCAATATCTGCAATTATCTACCAGGCAGAGGATCAGCGGGATGAGATTCAGGCTTACATTGGAGATGAGATAACACGGAAAGAGCCAGTGTACGAAAAGATCTTACAAGATGGCCGGGCAATGCTCAGTGATGCTGAGCCAGGCGAGGAAAAGGATGAACTCAATGATAGGCTTAACACAATGACAACACGTTGGAATTCCCTGAAAGATCGTAGTGCTGAGCGTTTGAGAAAGGCAAACGCAGTCGTGGAGGCTTCTGAGAAATATGTTGATTCAGTTGAACCATTCAAAGCTTGGCTTGACGAAGCAGAGAAAAAGTTAAACAAAATAAAGCCGGAAGCTTGCGATCCAGAAAAGATTGAGGATATATTAAAAGAGCTAAACGACTTCAGGAACGAAGTAACAGAACATGGAAAGCCAATAGACTTTATCAGTGATGCCGCCAAAGCTCTCGTTGATTGTGCAGAGACAGATCAGGGAGTGATTTCGGCAGACTTTGCAGAGTCAAAACGACGTTACGAGGATTTGAATGCAGCAATGCATAACAAGAAAGAAAAGGCCGAGAACATCAGAGAGAAAATGAACAAATACAAAAGTGCATTGCAGCCAATTCAGGAAGCTTTCACACAAGTGGAGTATGTTCTTGCATTAAATGAGCCAGCAGGCACAGATACCGAAAAGATCAGTAAAGAGCTAGAACTACTCAAGGCGTTGGTGTCAACCCTGGAGGAACGAAAACCAGATTTGAAGGAAGTAAATCAGTCAGGGCAAGAATTGCTCCAGAGTGCAGGAGAACAAACTCCAACTGTTGCAGTTATCAAGGAAGAACTTCTCCACACTAACAAGAAGTCCAGGGAAGTTCCAGAGCAATTGTTAGAGAGACAGAAAGAACTAGAAAAAGCCTTAACCAATGCAACAGACTTCAACGCAGCATTTGAAGAACTGAAGGAATGGATTCCAGAAGCAAGTGAAAACATAGAAAACTTGGAACCCGTTAGTTCGGTGCCAGAGAAAATTAAAGCACAGCTTAAAGAGACCGAGACTTTGGAAGCGGAACTGAAGAGGTATCTAGTTACTCTGAGAACTTTAGAGGAAGCTGGACAACAGTTGATTGAAGACAGTATGCAAGACCCTAAGGTTGTTGCTGATATCCGCAACAAGATGGAAGAAGTAAGAAACCCAATTGATAAACTCGAAGCTAAACTTGAGCAACGCATTGCAAGGCTACAGTCAGCTGCGTTGGAATCACAAGAGTTCCAGGACTCTTACAGTGATATCACTGCTCGATTAATGAAGATTGAGGAGGGACTGGTAAGCCAAGCTCTTATCTCTCCAGAATACCAAACAACGAAAAAACAGAAGAAAGAACATCAATCAGTACAGGATATGATTGAACAACAAGAACCAGTAGTTGAGAAATTTGTTGAAGCTGGAGAAAAAGTCCTTGAGTCAGCAGAGCCTGGTGAGGAAAAAGAGGGTATTTCACAACAACTTGCAGAAATCAAGAAACGTTGGAGCGGAGTCAAAACCAAAGCAGACGAAAGAACCAAGAAATTGGACAGTGTGCTTCCTGAAGCAAAGGATTACTACGTTGTATTTCAGAACTTTGAACCTTGGCTCAGTGATACAGAGAAGAAACTAGACGGTATAAAAATGGACGATCCCAGCGTGTTTTACATTTGCAGTCAACAGCAAGCGTTGCAAGATCTAAAAGTTGACATTGAGAAGCACAAACCTGATTTCGAAACTCTGAACAAGGATGCCGAGTTTTTGAAGGACGCGTGCAAAGAAAACACTGCAATTATTGAAGCCGAAATCGACGATGTGAATAAGCGATGGAACACACTGAAGAAAACTTTAGAAGATAGAGAAAAAGCATTGGAGTCAGCCAAAGACATATCAGAGAAGTATCATGGTGCTTTGCAAGATGTTGAAGAAGCAATCTGTAAAGCAAATGTTGTTCTTGACAATCTTGAGCCATTGGAGCTTGATGCTAATAATGCGAAAGATGACCTGGAGAAAGTTACAAGGGTCTTGGAGCAACTCGAAGAAAATGAACCAAGAAAGAAGGAGGCAGAAGAAGCTGGAGAGAAACTTTTGGATCAAATGGACGAAGATCTACCAAGTGCATCAGTACTGAAGCAGAAACTGGACAGTCTAGGCGAACGATACACTGACACCGTTGACAAAGCCAAAGAACGTAAGTTCGGCTTTGAGAAAGCAGTGGTACTGATAATACAGTTCGTTGAACAATATGAAGAGATTGAGATCTGGATTGAGCAGGTGACAGTTGTGGTGCAGTCATTCGAAGTCATTAGTCAACATCCGAAAGTCGCCAAGGCGCAACTAGATGAAGTTGAAAGCATTCAAGAAGAGGTCATTAAACACAGGTTAGGGTATAGTTATATTTATTGTCATGTAAACATTACGATCAACTTTATCGTATAAAACTTTTAAACCGCCATTTGTACCTTTTAATAGTTAATTTGTTGTCAATATTTCATGATCTCATTTTTCCCGCATTAGACTCTTTAGGGATGGTCTCTTGTAGTTCCCAAACCTGAAACGTAGCGTATATTTAAGTTCGATCTTCGATAAAGTCTATAATAGCATTCACTAGCAACGTGTTGATAATTTTGAACCTCTGTGCTTATTCTAAGTTTCAAGAATTACCGGGATCTGTGATTTTACGCAGAGACCTTAGGTGCTGTTTGTGAAAAGGCTGTTACTATTCCAAATCAAGCTTTGCGTCACGTGGCGGCTCATAAGCAAAATTAGTTGGAAAGAAGGGTACTAAATCTTGCGATAAATGGTAATGGTATAGCATCCGACCGATACTCGGAGGGTTGCGAGTTCGATTCCCGTCAGTAACTCCAAATTTTTTCCGAGCTTTCAACCTGTGAATCAAAAGATTTTTTAAACCCATAAGACCTACCAGTTAATCAGCCTTGAAGTAACTGGAACTAGGCATTATGCAAAAAGTTATGCCATGTTATTTTGGCTCCAAATTCTTGAGGATGTCGTCGTCAGCTTAAAATAGACCCCACAGATGTGGGGCATCATGAAGAATCATTATTTTTTTTTATTTCGCACATTATGACTTGAATTTTAAAAGCTTTATTTATAAGCAGCTAGCTTTATTTATAAGCAGCTAAGGAACAATAACTTCCGCAAACTTGCGATTTGTTTTGTTTTTCTCAATGCACCGTTCAATCTTCCCTGTTAGATACGACCTGGAGGCTGTTCAAGACACTGGTATTCAGTTAGTTGAACGTTGCGACGAGAGTCCGGTAGTTAAGGCTGCAGTAAATGAGAAAGTGTCGAATCTAATGGTTCCTCTGGAGAAAATAGCATCTCAGGTCGAACAAAGACAAGCCAAACTACAGGAAGCTGTTCTGAAGTCTCAGCAATTCAAAGACACTCTGGATGAGTTCACAGAAAAACTTGGGGAGCTTGAAGAAAAAACGTCAAAGATGTTACCTGTTTCTTCCGTGTACGACGTGGTTCGGGAACAAAACAAGGAGCTTGAGTGTGCTTCTGATGACATTCGTCAACTTGAACCGCTCTTTGGGAAAATCACAAACTCTGCAAACGAAACCTTGGCGTCGCTGGAACCTGGAAACGATCGAGATGAGTTACAAGCACAACTTGATGACATAACATCACGCTGGGATGACCTGAAGAAGAAAACCTTAGATCGGCAAGAGAAGCTTGATCAGGTTACACCAGTTGCTAAAAAATATGCAGAAACAGTGAGATCTCTCGAGCCTTGGATTACTGTCACGGAAGAGAAGTTATCATCTTTGGATCCGATATCTTGCGACGAAAAGAGTTTCCCTCGCGAAGAAAAGATCATAGAAGCCTTGAACACAGGCATTACAGAGCACCAACCAAAGAAAGAGAGCTTGAATGAGAGTGCGCAATCCCTTTCAGAACTGGCTGAAGATGTACATGTTACACAAGCAGAAGCAAAAGATCTGAATAAACGCTGGAATGCTCTAAAGGCGGACGTGACGAAGCGCGAAGAAGAATTGGAAACAGTGAAGAACATGGTTCTAGAGCTGCATGTTATCCTTGGGCCCATTGAGACGTCGCTAGAGCAAGCTGAAGATATTTTCAGTGCACCTGCATCGTACGGCACCAACGTTGATAAGAGTACAAACGAGTTACGCAAAATCGAGGTAGGTTTATACTGTTGTGTTCTTGTCGTGTCGTTCTTAATGAAAAGCTGTACTTTGCTAAACGGGTAATTTGGAATTGAAATTGACTTTCTTTTAGTCCCAAATGTACACCCTCCCTTCCTTCCTGTACTCCCAAATGTATAGTCTCCCACCCTTCCCGTAGTTGTTAATATGTGCTCAACCCTTCCCGTAGTGTTTACTGTATACTCTCCCCGTTAGCAAAATTCAAAAAACACAAATTGTAAGTGAATTTTTCTGCTCAAACGAAACAACCCTTAGTATTCTCTCAAATTAACTAGTTATCTTATAGTCATTTAAGGTTTTCAACAAATTGAGAAACTGTTAATGTTCTTCGAGTTTAGTTGCATTGAAACTAAATTAAGAACTATTTGGAAAATCATGGGGTTAAACACTTGATAAAAACAAAACAAATTTATTTTGGAAAACCAGGATTAAAGTCAGCTCAGGGCAATTATAACGAGGAACAAAACAGTTTCAATAAGCCAGTTCGGAATTTCAGAAACACAAGCGCGCGTCGGGATAAAATGAAATATTCATCAAACTTAAGAAAGGAATAATAATGAACTCCCATCCCGCTTCATTGCGTTCCATTGTTTAAGTTTTTATTAAATATTACATTTTATCCCGATTCGCGCACGTGTTTCTGAAATGTCGAACTTGGCTGATTAGAGTGAAAGAGCAAGCTATTGTCTTTTAAAACATTTTTTTGTACATAAGCTATTTTCGTGAAACTTGATATAGTTTCTAGCGTAGATTCTCGAAACTTAACGTTACATTTAATCGTGCGATCTTGGCTAGTTCCATCTTTTAGAACTAAAAAACAGTGCTTAAAATAGTTTTTTTTATAATATCTTTGAACAATTCTTTATTTTACCTGATTAAAGTTTAAGGCCAGCTTTACTGTAAATGGACTTTAATAAGATTACTTTATTTGCTTTCTTAGGATATAATTGCCGCTCTAGAAACTCAAGAGCCTAGCATCAACTCTCTGGACGATCGTCTTGGAACTTTGTTGGAGAAAGTGGACGAAAAAACTCCTGAAGCACAGCTAGTTAAACACGAGATTGGCGATGTGGAAGATAAGTATTCGGATTATGTAGACAAACTGAAAATGAGAAAGGCAAAGCTGGAAGAAGACGTGATGAATGCGAAGGAATTCCAGGAAGCTGTGGAAGAGCTTGAGTCATGGTTGCCAGTGGCAACTGAGAATGTTTCTGCTCTACAGCCAATCAGCACTGAACCTGAAACAGTTAAGAAACAGTTGGAGGAGTTGGAGGTAGGGATTCCCTTTCAGCCCCAAGTTCGCCAAACGGCTTATTGCTAAATTCTACCAACTAGAACCCATACTTTTCTTGTTAGCAGTTTAGAAGAATTTCGCTTTTCGTCTTAGGTAGTTTTCTATGTTTGATCAATTTCTATTTTCTCATTACAAAATGACGTATTTTGTATGAGTTATGTAAGGAGAAGTTAGATGTTGGTTTACAGGCTGGGGTTGAAAGGGTTAATAAAGAAATATTGATGTCAGCTCACCGCAAGTTGTTTATAATTTTTTCTATTTTTTTTTTTAAATGGCAAATTATTAAGTTAAGTTGTCTCAAAAAACATCTCGGTTAGAAAAATAAAACAGCTACTTCAAAGGTTGTTGTATAAAGAGGTTCTTAAAAGGAACTTAAACTACTAGTTTAACTAATTAGTTCTAAGTAATTGATCAAAGTAAGATGGTTTCTTTAGCGAGGAGGGAGAGAAGACAGTTCTTTTGCGTTATTCCACGGTATCTAATTTTTTGCCAGTTGAATTTATGTATTTCGAAAGTTAAAATGATTTGTTCTCATCATCCTCTTTCCAACTGTATTTCATCCTATAAACATTCAGTTCGTGGTCATATCTAAGAAACACAAAACCAGCAGCAGTCTCTTTTGATTTGAAGTTTGACGCTGCTTAATTCCGTAGTTGTACAAAACAAGGTGAAAAAAAGTTCGTTGTAATTCTCGTATCTCTCCGGCAGCGTTCTCGTCCGATTAAAAGTATGGCTGCGCGTTATCATGTTGACTAGCCGTGAAAGGGAACTTAAAACCCTTTTCCTTGCAGAACAAGTTTGAATTACGGACTGAATAGTAAAACTAAAACTCGAACATGGTTTAAGTTTTTGGGAAGTGTTATTTTGCAACGCTGTTCTCTATCAGGCAGATGTTTTAAGGCACTTAATTAAAAGTCAGCTACTGGGAACGGAGGCCTCGTTGTAACAAAGAAAACAATCACATGTCTACAACAGGTGTTTTGAGTTTTCCTCGGCAGGTGGTCCCTTTTCAACGTCTAGTTTCGAATTTCCGGCTTTTCTCTCGTTCGTGTGTTATTGATTCAAACATGGCTCTTGAAAGCAGAAATTTACAACCTTAGTAACCTTCAGAACAGTTAAAAAATAGCAATGGGGTAGGCAGTTGGAAGGGAGACTTTTGAGCCAGAGATGGAGAGCTTTTTTACGAGGATTGGACGAATTCAAAGACGATTGGATGAATCGAACAGTCGAAGAATTTGCGGAGATCTCTTTATGGTTCCTGCGGATCGCGCGTGTCAGTTTGGCTTTATTCGAGAAGATTTCACCGTTGTATGTAATTTGTTGCTGTTTAGGTTTGATCTTGCGGTTGTATCGAAACCTAGAATTATTGACACTTCTTTATTAGTTTTGATTCCCTCGATTTATTGTGAATTCAAATCTTTCGGCTAGTAGCTATTGTTTAAATTTACTTTTCGTTGTTTACACGATATAGTTGTGTCAGCACGAAAATTTAAAGTGCTATTATTATATACCGCAAATTTGTAGAAATATTCTCGGTTTGGCTTCAGTTCTTACTGTTAACCATTATTTTTTAAACTTGGAGAAGTGACAACTTCTTTTGTTTTAAGTTTTGCTGTGAAGTCGGTTTACAGTTTGCTTCGAAAACAAATGCGACCAGCCATTTTTATAGTAAGCATATTTCTTGTTGAGACAAAAGTTTCTTCATGCAATTATATGCGGGTGTTGGTTTCTAGGCAACCATCAACTAAAACGAAAACTATATGCTTTTTCTTAAAGCAATTTTTAAAAAAAATTATTTTCTTTACTGTAAGCGAAATACGAGTTCTCATCAGTTTCATGTAATGTTTCATTTCGCCAGTTTTTAAACAGTTGATACTATCAGTCTTAAAGAGTTTTAGAAAAAACATGGATTCATAATTATTGAGTAGTTTATTTAGTTTGATGATTGATGATCGATTGAAGTGATTATTCTGCTGTTGTGAATTAAATAACCAGTGGTATCAAAATGGATATGAAAAGTTGTAGAAAGCACTTTGGGCGTTTTTATCACACTCTAAATCCATTTTATGTTACAAATAGATTTTCAGTGTGATGGGAAGAAGTTTAGTTGTTAAACCCGACGACTCTTTAACGCGTGTTTACTTGTCAATCTAGGTTCTAAAAGAAGACATCGCAAAGCATAGAGCAATTCTTCAGCAAGCAGAAAATGTGGGTCAAAAGTTGATAGACAATAGTCACCGGGATCCCGCTGTTGTAGCAGATATTCACGGTCAGCTGAACAAGATTCGTGCTGTAATAGACAAGATGTCGGCCAAGATGGAGCAGCGACAGGATCGTCTTCAGAATGTTCTCTTACAAAGCCAAGAATTCCAAGTTTCATTTGATGATTTCTTGGAGAAACTAGCCAAGGTTGAAGAGCAAGTTGCACGACAGGAACCAGTGTCCGCTGTTTTTGATACCGTCAAGGAGCAGAACAGGGAGCAGAAGGTAAGCAATTGTTTTGTAATGATGATAGTAGTGAAGTTAGTGATAATGATAATGAAGATGAGTCAGGATCATAAAATATAGGTATAATTTTTTTTAGAGTTTATAGAAATCAGCAAACGTTTTCGATCATTTTGACCGCCATCAGGCTGTAAATGTGAAGCGCAGTTCTTAAAGTTAAATAATCAGCAGCGATAATGAAATGACAATAGCATGTTTATGGTATTGATCGTTAACAATAATTTTTCTAAACTAGCAAACTTTCTACATATAGAGAATTCTAAAACTTGTACCACGCGTACGAAGGTAAAATTAATATTTAGTAATGGGATCCGATTTGAAAATCACGAGTATGATTACAGACTGAAGTGGACGACACGAAGTTCTTTACCAGTTAATCATAATCATTACAATTTACCGAAAACAAAAAATAGCTTTAAATTACAATTTTTCATTTAATAACTTCAGTAGAAATTTTGTCTAAAGTTTTAAATTTCTCCGTTTTGGTTGAAGGGTTGCCATAGTGGTTGGAATCAATGTTGTGATTGGTTGATTTAGTTGAGAGGACTTTTTGATTACAATTTTGCAGATTAACTTGTGCAAAGTACACCAGTTTATGCACCAATCACATTTGAGGAAAATGCAATTTTTATGATTATGGTTGAAATTATCAGGCTGTTTGCAGTGCTCTTGATATTTTAATTTTTTTAGCATTGCTCTTTTTAACATTACCGTCGATACATGATTTAAGTATTTTTTATTAGGATTTCTTTAACGAAAGTGTTGCACAAAGTGACTATGTATTAACATATAAGTGGTTCATATTTATATTTATTTTCTTTATCCCTCCTATAACTCGGATACTGGCGGTGTTCAAAATTGTTTACTCATAAGAGTAAAAGCAATTACTTGTTTTACCTGAACTTAGACTAGAGTTAATGTATAAAGTTGAAAAAATATCATATTAATACCGTGTTACTCACGGCTTTGGTTTCTATTTTTTAGCCGGTAAATGAAAGTGTCCAGCAACTCGAGCCAGTTTTCCATCAGCTTCAACAGGCTGGTAATGGTATCCTTGACACTTCAGAGCCTGGGCCGGATCGCGATGCTTTACAGCAAAAACTACATGACACAAAACAACGGTGGAATGATGTCAGAGATAAAACTTCTGACCGACAAGAGGTACTCGAAAAAGTCGTGCCGCTCTCAAAGAAGTTGCGTGACGAACTACAGACCTTCAAACCATGGTTAATTGATGCTGAGAAGCGACTGCAAGGAATAGAGCCTGATTCTTGTGACCGAGGCGTCATTTTGAAGCAGCTCAAGACCCTTAAAGAACTTCGTGATGACGTAGACTCCCAGAAGCCCATGCACGAAAATTTGAAGGAGGACGCCTCCAGTTTGGTTGACAGTTGTCAAGCTGACAAGTATGTTGCAGAGGGCGAAGTGCAGGACGCAAGTAAGAGGTATAACGCACTGTTTGAGAATATATCTGCTTTAGAGAAACAGTTGCTCAACACTGCAGAAGCGGCAGAAAAGTATGAAGAATCTTTGCAACCAGTTGATGAGCTACACAATAAAGTGGAGAAGTTTTTGGCTTTGCAAGAGCCAGTTGGAATCGATCAGGCAAAAGGTAAAGACGCCATTTCAGACGTTGAAAAACTTTTGCAAGACCTGGAAAATGACACACCAAAACTTGCTGAAGTAAACAGCGCAGGGCAAGATTTGCTGAGTCAACTCGATGAGAAAGCGCCTGATCACGCTCGTGTGAAGCGAGAACTCCAAGCTGTTGATAAGAAGAACAAAGATTTGTTGGATGCATTGAACAATCGAAAAGCAAAGCTGGAGAGAAACATAGAGCAGGCAGACAAGTTCCATGATGCATTGCAAGCATTAGAGGAATGGATACCAAAAGCACAAGAACTCGTAGCATCACAAGAGCCAGTCAGCAGTGACCCAGAGATTATCAAAAACCAGCTGCATCAAGCTGAGGTAAGTTTCAAAATATGTACCGTAATTTCTGGACTGTAATCCGCGGGTCATCTGTTAGTTTTACCTTGTATAGGAGAAGGTGCGGGAAACCTACGGAGATGAGGGGGGGGGGGATATCTGCTGAATCTGAGATTGATCATGCTATGAGTACAACACTTAATGTATTTTCAATAACATGTTCTGCTAGATTTAAGCGTTAAACGTGGTGATAAGTAACGTGAAAGAAGTAAATGAATTAGGCTGCTTGTTATACGCCGGTGCGGGTTATTTGTTGATTTTTGTTTCTCTTAGTCATAAGAACATGGGGATGCAGATTACCTTTGGTGCGGGTTATAGTCCATAAAATACGGTATGCTGCTATTTTTTGGCAAGGAAGTATTGTTTGTGCTTTTTTTTATAAAAAAAATGCACTCTTGAGGCCAAAGCTTAAAATCTGTCTAAGCTTTCATCGCCTGTGATACGATCATATATTGTCTTTACACATACAGTGCTTTTTAACGACTTTTGTTACTCCTTTTGTCATTATTGAACATAAACGAAGATAAATTGTTAATTCGTAGTTTTACTAGCTTTGAGTTCAATTTTCTCTTAATGAAAATTACGTCTGACTTTTAATCGGAACATATTCTTTAATGCCAAAACAAAGCATATAAATGCTACAGAAAATAATTTCGGTAAATCTTGTTGCCACACAGGATATAAGAGAAGAAATTGCCAAGTACAAAGTCATCCTTGAAACCTTGGAGGAAACAGGAAAAGATATAATTGAAGACAGTAAGGAAGACCCGAGGGTTGTACGAGACATTCGCAATGAATTGAACAAGATCTCTTCACCACTAGAGGTGATCACACGCAAAATAGCCGATCGCCAGACGAAGCTTCAGAACGCATTGATGAAGTGTCAGGAGTTCCAGGTGTCTTTTGACGAGTTCCTTGACAAACTTACAGAACTTGAAGACACCGTCAGTAAACAGGAGCCGATATCTGCAATTCATGACAAAGTCAAGACACAGAGACAGGAGAACGAGCTTCTAAAAGGCGATGTCGATCAGCAGGAGTTAGTGTTTGAAAAACTGATGAAAGCTGGAGAAGCCGTGCTGGAAAATTTGGAAGATGAACCAGAAAGGGAAGCTCTAGCAGAAAAGATAAATGCTATGAAAGATCGCTGGGAAGATGTAAAGAAAAAGGCAAAGGACCGGCAAAAGAATCTTGAAACAGTTGAAGCACATGCAGAAAAGTATCGTGATGATGCTGACGCCCTCGAAGTTGACCTTGTTGCGGCGGAGAAGCAAGTTAAAGCATTCCAACCACTCTCTGTTGACAGAGACGATATAACCAAACACAAAGCACTTCTATCAGAAATCAAAGAGGCAGCGGACAAACTTAAGGGAGAAGTTCCTGTTGTCGAAGGTGTGGTTGGTTCTTTGAAAGAAGGAGCAGAGCAAGATGTTCCTGTTGTTGAGAGTGAGGTTGATGATTTGAAAGCAAGAGTTGACAAACTGAATGCCACCCTAGCCGAGAGGGAGGACCAACTAACAGCCCTGGAACTAGCTGCAGAGGAGTATCACGTGACTGTCAGCAACGTGGAGGACGTTTTTGTACAGGCGTACGATGCGGTGGATTCTCCGGTTGTGTTCGGAACAGATATTGACAAGGCAGCTGAAAGGCTAGCTAAGATTAAGGTTTGTATTGTTTTTAGTTGTGTTTGATGTTGCCATAGTCAGATAACCAACCGACTTTTATTCATAACACTTGTTTTCCTAACACACCTCAATAACTTTCTCAGTTTCTCGGCTAGTCATTGTTTGAAGTAAAGGCAGTCTTGTTTTATAATACAGTTTTTTCTTATCTATTTTCAATCAACGGTTCTTCAAACTGTTGGAATATCATGCACAGCTAACCTTTTCAACAACATCCAGTTTATTAACATCTCACTTCTTCTTAGACAGTTTGTACAAAATAGAACAATTGTTCATACAAAGCAAAATTCTGAAAGTGAAAGGCCGAGTTCTTTTAAACTGGTGATACTAAAAGTTTGGGCTTTAGGTAGGAGAATTTAGCACGCGTCATTTGACGTACTCGGGCCAGAAAGGCTGTTTGACCCACAGCCTTGTTGAGCCCATGGTAGCAACAACCATATGTTGTTGTCTGTGTGTCTTCTTTTCCAAGCAGTGTTACTTTCCCTCCAAAGTAAAATCTAAAGGAAATATAAATCAAATGATTTTCTTATCAATATCGAACTTGTTGCAGGATCTGAGTGCATCACTGAATGAAAAGGAGCCAGTAGTGGCCAAAGTAGGCCAGTCGGGTGATACGCTGATTAACCAAGTCAGTGACACAAGCCCTGACCGAACTGCCATCTCAGAAAAAGTCTCAGAAGTCACGAACAAGTTTGATGACCTCAAAGACAAGCTAAAAGCGAAGGAGGTGGAGCTTGAAGAGGAGATTGACAAGGCTAAGGAGTTTAATGACAAGGTGAAGGAGCTTGATGATTGGCTAAGTGCCACCAAGGGTGACCTGGCCAAGCGGGGACCAGTTAGTATCGATCCTGCAGCAGTCCAGAAGCAGCTTAAGGAAATTGAAGTAAGAATCAGTATTGCTTAATGATGATACACCTATAGTAAGTATAAACCACACATTTGGAAAAGGGTTTGAGGGCCGCTTTTCGATTGGTTAGCTTAGAGGTGAATATTACTTTTTAATTTCTTACCTTAGAAATCAATCGTAAATCTTCAGCCGTATACTATTGGAGAACAATGATAAATATGTTATTTGCCGCCCGGGAGGTCCGTATTGAGAAAAACTGTGCCAGAGGTCTTGTGTAAGGACCGAGGCCAAAGGCCGAGGTCCGTACCT
>JAOBRD020816948.1:0-13364 GCA_027575215.2 Hydrozoanthus sils
AAACGGGGGTGTTGGTTTTTTTGTTGTTGTTGTTGGTGTTGTTGTTGGTGGGGGGGGTAATAACTTTGCCACATTTGCTCTTAAAAAAAGTCAAATTTCTAATGGATTGAGAAAAACTAGAATATTTTTTAGAACTTTGAAAACAATAAAAAATTTTGATTCTGCTAATACAAGTACGGTCAGTGATGTGATACAGATAAGTATTCTGATTTACGTCAACCCCGCAATAAGTGCTTCCGGCGAACCTTCGTTATCAACAACAAGGCGAAAACATCTTGGCTTAGAGCAAATATGTGGCAAAAACGCTTCAATCAAGCGGCCTTGCCAAACACCCAGAGGGCCCGTACTGATAGCTTACGAATTGTGAATGTAGAAAACGAGTTTATAGCAAGAAATGAAAACAGGAAAAGCCGAAACTTTGGAACTTTCAGAGTGCAAGATATTTTACCATGATCAGTGGAATTACAGATTGGTTTTGATTTCATAGTACTTGATGCTGTTGTTATCTCAACATGCATTTCTAGCGAAATTTCGATTCTTGTGCAAAATTTTTCTGCATAATCATTGGTTGTTGGATCTGCTGGCCGTCAAAGAAGCTCACAACGCGCCAGTCGTGTGAGGAAAGCTTCTGACTTCTTGTACTGCTTTGATTGTACTAAAATGTTTTGCAGTGTTTCGGCCCATGTAACAGAATCCACAGAGGTCTTGGATTCCGGATTCCGACCCCCTGGATTCCGGATTTCGACCCCCTGGATTCCGGATTCCGACCCTCCGTATTCTGGATTCCACTCTTTTGTTTTGCGGATTCCAAGACAAGCCTAAATCACTAGATTTCAAATTTAGCTTCTGAAAGCATCGTTTTTGCAGTGTGTTTTCACCCTTTCGAAAAACATTGTCATGTTCTTTGGCCTCAATATATCTTTGTCTTTGTGTTGTTGGCGGCATTTGCTTTTTTGATATATTTTTCTGAATCGGTTTTTTTTCGGTCTGAACGCGGGTACCGAGATTTCAGTAATCAGCTAATTTTTTGGTCGGGTCTCAGTTTTTTTTTTCTACAGCCTTTTTCCCTAAAGAAAAAAAAGACAGCCCAGCAGTAATTTTAAAGGTTATAGTAACTGTTGTTATACTGCTACTGTCATACGTCCTTGTTTGTATTTAACTCCCCTGAAGGGCATTTTAGTGAAAATTCTTCACAGCATTTTTGAACTGACTGCAATTAACAATGTTGGATACAAAAGAAACTCAGACAATGAGGACGTACACAATGACGATAAGTATGAAGACCTGTTTGAGAAATTGAGCTCTGAAAAAAGTGAGGGGGGTGGGGTAGGCGGTATGTGCCGCCACCCACCACCTCCCCCGACAAAATTGGGTTCCTTAAAAATACCATTGTTTTGACTTCTTCCCTTAAGTCGGGGACTTGTTCGATAGTGAGGAAGTTGAAAATGGTATTTGAATAAGAAGAAATTTGAGTAAAACCGCCAAACCGTTCCTCCATGCAAGGGACTAGTACAGCCTTGGTTTGAGAACGGTTTGGCGAATTTACATCAAATATTAACTTCAAAATTATTTTTTAAACTTTCAAAAAAATCACCAAATTAAAAAATTTCTTTAAAATTACCAATCTTTGAGAAAAAATTTAAGACTCAAAATTCATCGAAAAATTCTTAAAATATTCAAGCTGACTCTTCTTCATCTCATCTGTGCTTTAAGCATAGGGATTTTGTAGATTATATTCAAACCATTGACGGAGAAATCGGAAGAAACATGAGGAAAAGTGGCCACAAAGCGCGCTTTAGGTTAAGTCCCGCCTTAAACCGCACATAGGAATAAGAACAATTTAAGATTCAAACTGCCAAAAAATTAAGAACAATAAGCTTCGCCTGGTTCTTATAAAATATGACGTGTGTTCTGCGGCATTTTGTAATAACGACGCAATTTGTAATAAGTTGCGCATTTTGTAATAACGATTGCGGCATTTTGTAATACTGTGCGCATTTTGTAATAAAATGTGCAGCATTTTGTAACAAATCTAACCTACGCATTTTGTAATAAGAGCTGCGGCATTTTGTAATAATTGTAAGTGTACGCAACTTGTAATAGTGTCTGACGCAATTTGTAACAAGTTCTTCCAAATGATGTTAATATTGTGACCGACACAGCTGATCTTAATAGTTGTTGATTGTTAGTATGAAATGAATATATAACGTTCGTTCTATCATTCTTTTGCAGTTATTTTTCTTATTTAGAAGCAGCCAAAAGCTTTTGCATTTAGCTTCGTTCCAAGGGTTTGTCGATATTCGATATGGAGGCTTTTAACTAAGGGAGTAGGCCGTAGGCCACAGACTGCATTTGGGCTTCAGGGTGCCGGAGCCTACGGTTCTATTACAACTTAACCCATTGCATAATATTGTTTGCAGACAGAGATGGGGCATTGTATTCTGGTTAAATAGAATAGACCGCTTTTATTGAGGATTTCCAAAATTATTTGACAAGAGTTGTATAGGCAAAGAGCCGCAAGCCACAAAACCCCTGAGAGGAACTTTTAACACGAAAGAATCCTTAAAAACATATGGAGAGTCTGCCATCATTCTCTTCTGCCCACGGAAGAACTGAAAGAACATCGCAACTCTACAAGACTTTGAACAGGAACTTTAATTACTTATTACAACGTATTGAACTATAAACTTGTAGTTCACTGTGTATTTTACATTAGTTTTTTTTTCTCTTCCGGAAAAAAGCTTCTTTAACAGGTACAGCAATATCAAGGTATAGCAATAACAACAACCCGGAAAACACGCTGATGCGTAAAAACAACTAAAAAAAACAAAATAGCAAGTTATTTGCGCCAAAAAATGTTTTTAATTCTGAACCAACCTAAACCTATAGCATATAGCTTGAGCCATGAACAATCAACAACCATAAACGGATCAGTTGTGTCGGTTACCACATCAACATCATTTGGAAGAACTTGTTACAAATTGCGTCAGACATTATTACAATTTGCGTACACCTGCAATTATTACAAAATGCCGCAGCCCTTATTACAAAATGCGTAACTAGAAATGCAGCACATTTTATCACAAAATGCGCACAGTATTACAAAATGCCGCAGAACAACGTGTAATCACAATACGTAGGTTGCGTTTTGATGTTATGTGCTGATTGACAATTTGGGCATATAGTTTTCCATGTACAACGTTAGTTACGGCGCCTCCACAGGGCGGTCTTGAAAGAGGAAACAATCAGGATTGCGGATTGTAGGGATAAACGTCCCAAATATTTGAAATTAGCTTGGTTTTGGACAGAGGTACAGACATGTCCAAGTTACAACTAAAACGCGTAGAGCGAGTCATAGGCTTAAGATTTTGTAAATTTAAAAACATTGATGTCATTAAGACTGGCGTTACATTTGAAGAAAAACTTAAACAAATAAACAAAAGCAAATTTAAAAAACGGCTCTACTGTGGAGGAATTAAGTGACTATTACTTAAATGTTAAGATGCTGAGGTCGAGTTGCATTGGTTATGAGCTCAAAGTTTGTCGTATATGTTTGAAGCGCTACGTTGTGTGTCTTAAGAAGTAGTCTCGTCCATTTATCACTTGATAGAAGTAGAGAATAGGCCATCCAGCCCTTCAAATCTCTTGGCTTAGGGTGTTTAGTTTTTGGATATGTTGTTTAACAACTGACCTTATGCCATTGCTAAGACACTATCCAGGTTGCGAAATCGCCACTGGTCACCGTACAATGCAGCAAAATTGATGTGATTGGACCCTTCCTCTTGTCGCGCATTAGACCCCAATGCACATTACCGGCGCCTCTTTTGAAATAGAAGCCGCTCGAAAACAGTTAACCTGAACTGTAGGATACAAGCGACGTGGGGCGCATTACCAGAGCTTTTTATTGGAGCAAAAGCCATTCGAAGACTGTGTTCACCTGAACTGTGAGATACCAGCAACGTGAGGCACATTACCGGTGCTTTTTCTTGGAACTGACGCCATTCGAAAGCTATTAACATGAACTGTAGGATACCAGCAACGTGAGGCACATTACCGGTGCTTTTTCTTGGAACTGAAGCCATTCGAAGGATGTTTACCTGAACTGCAGGATACCAGTGACGTGGGGGCGTATTACCGGCGCTTTTTCTTGAAAAGGAAGCCATTCGAAAGCTGTTTACCTGCACTGTAGGATACAAACAACGTGGAGTGCATTCCCGGTGCCTTTTCTTGGAACAGAAGCCATTCGAAGGCTGTTTACCTGAATTGTAGGGTACCAGCGATATGAGGTTTTTCTTGAAACAGAAGCCATTCGAAGATTGTTTATTTGAACTGTAAGATACCAGCAACGTGAGGCACATTACTTGCGCTTTTTATTGGAAAAGAAGCCATTCGAAAGCTGTTTACCTTAACTGTAAAATACAAGCGACGTGAAGCACATTACCGGCGCTTTTTCTCGGAACAGAAGCCATTCGAAGGCGGTTTACCTGAATTGTAGGATACCAGCGACGCGAAGCACATTACCGGCGCTTTTTCTTGGAACATAAGCTATTCGAAAACTGTTTACCTGAACCGCATGATACCAGCGATATGGGGTAATGCCGAGTTAACAACCCAGTACACTGGGCGGTTGTTCTGAACGTCTCTGCACCATAAAAGACGCCAAGTGGAATAGATTAACTGTCTGTATCCCTTTCGATACTTATCAATGAACTTGTAATAAACTATCGGGTTTACAACACTATGCATATAAGGCAGACAAATCGTGAAAGTCCAAAAAACTTTGAAAGTACAGGAAGTTGTGTTAACTCGATTGCACTTAACTACAAGAAACAGGATCCAGATCGGTAACCACAGTATAGAAAAGACTGCCACAATGGTCAGGGACAAGAAGGTAATCTTTCGGTTTTCCTTTGCTCTTTGTCGAACTGCTTCCGGAGCTAGTTCAAGTGTCTTTGTCTGGCAATGGAGAGTTAAAACTATACATGCGTACAAAAATATCAGTAAAGACAGTGGAATTGCAGTTATAAACACGAATATTACAATGTAATGAGTTTCGTGAACGCTCAAGTTTATGCCGTAACTTTTATCGTGGAGTTCTAACTCTTGTACGCAATAGTTTGTTGTCTTGACTGGTACAACCCGCGACTGAAAAAACTGAAACGAGGACAAAGCACCAGATACGATCCACGTCCAAATATTTAGTTTGATAGCATTGCTTTTTCTAATATTGAATAGTCTGTACGGAAATACTACACTTTGGAATCTTTCGGCTGCAATTAGAACCATAGTTAGTACTGAAGCGACTAAGGTCGTTGTTTGTGCAAACCAGGCAAGTTTACATAATGCTGATTCTGCAATTCCGTCACCAAACCATTTCGATCCAGTAAGAGCTTGGTTGAGTCGAAATGGGTTTGCGAGAATTGTTGATGCCATGTCGGAAATTGACAGGTTTACTATGAAGTAGTTAATTGTATTTCGCATGCTGTGGTTCCGGTAGACTGTTGCAAGGACGAGAGCATTTTCACAACAAGACAGCAAGAGTAGCAATGACCAGGCGACTATGTATATCGGATGAACAATTGAAAGAGGCTTCGTACAATCACCAAATTGGGCCGTGTTGTTTTTCATAGTTGTGTCTTAGATTCCCAAGTGATTTGCCTGAAATCAACCAGAAAAGAGTTTCTAAATTTTGTCAACTGTATAAGCACTGCATTCAAAAGAAGGCATTTATGCAAAAAAGATAAACGGACACATGGATATGTGGGTGAGTTCATGGATGGAAGAATGGGTGGATAGATGAAAGGATGGGTGGGTAGATGGGAGGATGGGTGATTGGATGGATGGATGGATGGGTGAATGGATGGACGGATGGATGGTTGGTACGATAAATGGATGGATGTATCGTGGATGGGTTGTAGGGTTGGTGGTAGAATGGGTTAATGGACGGATGGATGGATGGATGGATGGATGGATGGGTGGATGGATGGATGGATGCATGGATGAATGAATGGATGGACTGACGGACGGATGGATGGATGGATGGACCTTGGATGAATGAATGGATGGATGGATTGATGCGAGGATGGATGGATAGATGGATGACTGAATGGATCGTGGATGGATGGATGGATGGGTGGAGGGACGGATGGATGGGTGGACGGATTGATGCGTGATTGAATGGATGCATAGACTGACGGACGGATAAATAGATGGGAGAACTGATGCGAGGGTGGATGGATGGGTCAATGGATAGCTAGATAGATAGTAGAACACTTTAATAGGAATGGAAATTTAATGCAGTTATATTGTTTCAGTGAAACAAAGCCAGGCAAGCAAGCATTACTTATTTGAAGATTTCTAACGGAGAGAAAGTTGTTTGGTGTTCTGGCTTTGTTGGTTTTAGCTATCAAACATAGTTTTGAAATTAAAAAAAATTACAGACTCTTCAGATCGTACAAGACTTTCATGTGGTAACTCTGTTCTTGTTAGGCTTGGGTCTTAGTTATAGGCCATATTATAGGTAATATACAAATATTCATCGACTATGTGCTCAATCGTCTTTAAAGAAAATGTTTAACTTTTTTCGCCATCGTCTGAAAACCCTACAATTTATCTCTAAACAGAATATAAAAATATGATAGTTAAAACAGTTTTAACTCTGAAGATGATCGTATGATCGAAAACTTTTAGTTTTTTAAGAGTACTCTTATAGGGATATGAAACAAAACCCGTTTTTCAATTTGCAAAAGGAGTACTTAAAAGTATTGATTTGCAATGTTTGAAAAACATACGATGAAAATACACCTTAATTTCAAGTTTTCTGAGGCGAGACGTCATCTCATTGGGATTTTGGAGGGGACACTTTTGAAATTCTCCGAGCCGTACCTTGGTGTAAACTCATCACATATTTCTCAAACTTGGCAAAACAATGTTTCTTTATAACACTCTTCTTGAAATTCGAAAGTGAATTCGTGACATATGCTTTTAATACATGCTTTCACCATAAAACAAAGACATTTTAGTGCTATTTGTTACAGGCGCTGCTTACGTATATGGTAAGTTACAAGTGCATTTTAAAGGTTCAAATTTTGTTCTTTTTTTGACTTTGCTACGGCAGACATGTTTAGTTTATCCTGTAAGGATTCATTACTGATTTTTTTGTTTCAAAATTGAGCTCATCTTGTGTGATGTATACTGTATAACCCAGACCTCATTTAGCAATGAGAAAATTTCCGCGACTATACGACTATCTTGCGTTATTGTTTTTCAATCGTATGTGTACTCGTATTAGAATAAGCGGTCTGTTTTTTCTCTTTTTTAATGTATTTGAGCATTAAGGCAGGTTAGTTAAACAATTTTAAGTTTCGGCTCCCATCACATGCATTGGCTAAATTAAAGCGAAAGCCGTTTTAAAAGCATTCACTGACTTTTATTTAGTCAGCTTCAGTGGCATAGCCTTGTTGGTGAACATATTAACTGGCTATTTCTATTTTCCTTCCATTCGAAATACAAAGCAAAGTAAAGGTTAAGTGGGTTGCTTTCAGTCCTTCTTCCTTTTAGGAAAGTGTCTACGCTAGACCGGTTACAGCAAACATCAAGCCCTATAGTCACATGGCGAAGACACGTCGTTGAAAAAGTTGAAATTGCCATTGAAGGAAACAAAATTAATGTTCGCAAGTCTGAAATTTATATCTTGCACGTAATTAATTTTTTTTGCCCGCCGATTACATTAAACAATTTGGCCTTACGAGTCTAGCACTGCTATCAATAAATTTAAGCTGATATCAAGGGAAAAAAATAATAGTGTTCTAACAAAAGCAGGCATAGAGAAAACAGGATGTCTTTGCACACTTGTAAATATTCTCGTTAGAGAGCGGGAAAACGACGAAAAATATTTGTTTTATTTCCGAAAACACTTAACTAAGGAGCGTGCAAAGCAGTCGGAATGTATGCTTTTTGCATTAAAATCTTAATGGAACTTCATCCTTGATATCGATATTGCGCAATGTGAAATTAACCATTCACGTATGTCGTTCGCATGTACGATAAATGGAATTAATGCAGCTCAACATTTTGTTGAAACGGAAACAAAAACTCGTCTTTGTTGTTACACCAGTACTTTTCCTTTCATCGTTGTAAAAATAATTAAATACTTGCAACATTCTAGTGAGATCCTTATCAAAGAATTCTGACAAACGATGAAAATAATCAAAATGGAGTAGTATGAATAAGTAATACAACAACAAGTCTTGTTGCTGCAACAATCAAGTTACAAGTTTTTAAACACCTTGAGATTATAAGCTCCGAATAGAGAATCTATTTTAAACTCGAATGTGAGTGCGTAGATTTCCACCTATATTTTCTTTTAATCTAAGCCCTGTTCGTGATGCCATTGTAGAGACCTGTTGTTCCTTGTTAGATATTACGGGTAAAAACCAAAACATTATTATACTTGCCTGATTTTTTCCGTAGATGAGAAAGAAAGAGAGTACCGTTCGATTTTTTTGTGTAACTGATGGAAATGTTCGTTGATTCGATTCAACCTAACTGTAACAAAACACTTTAAACTGCCGAAAGGTGAAAAGAGAATGTAGGTTTTTAAACCGACGGGCTTATCTCCCTCAACACCTGTCGCTCTCCATTAACATACACATTAAAAGTAGTTTATCTCAATGACAGGACTGTTTTGTATTTTAAAAGCAAACTGAAACATGTCAAAATGAGTCGAAAAACCGTCATATAGTCTTTTTAAAAAATTTCATCGCAGCCACAAATGCTGCGCGTATGAAAGTTTACTTGTTTGTAGAGAATTTTAAAAGCAGGATTAAACCAGCCTCTGGAAGAACAATTTTTGTATATTAACAGAAAACTAAAAGGACTGCGTGGACTTTTATGCAAACACCAACCAGTGTTTGCTCACGATACGGCCTGTTTCGTGTTTTAGAACAAAACTAATTGCTTTCAAACCAAGATAACAAAGCCAAAACTAAACTTGCAGTGATGGTCGACAATATTAAATTAATGGTTTCAACTAGATTTTATGACGAGTTAGTTCGCCACTTCGTATCGTGCTCACCTGACAAGTACTTCGTGAACCAACAGTACTAGTGAAATTCTTTCTCCGTCAGTCCGGCTGTGAGCAGGAAGTTAGGGTTAGTTTAAGAAGGCTCTCCGACGGTTCTAAGAGCTCTCAGGAGCTACATACATCAAGTCCACTGATTAAAGTCGGCAAAAGCTTAAGTATTGTGGGAACGAGTGTCATTACTCTTGTTACAGATTATCATAAATAAGTACATATACATAAATAATGGTTAAATATGTATTTTGTTTGTATACTATTATTATTATTATTATTATCATTGTTATTGTTACTATTATTATTATTAGTATTATTATCATTATCATTATTAGGTTTTTTTATCATTTTCAAAAACTAAAAGGGTTTTATTGTTATCATTATATATTACCAATGTTAGTATCATCACCATCATCTTTATCATCGTTGCTACTTTACTTTTTTTATTCCAAATTTTTAATAACGGCCATTGTAATATAACTGAAATGTAATTATGTATGTAATATTTGAAGTGAATTATGACTCCGGCATGGCGTAAATTGTAATGGTCGATCAGCAGGACACGTACTCCGATGATTATTTGTAATGACGTGAAACGTAATAAATTGCAATACCACTTCAAAAACTGGTATTCGTGGGAAGACTTCGCCATTACTTTGAAATGTACATGTTACATTAACGTTATAAGACTTATAAAATGTCCAAATTATTAAATTTGAGAACTACACAATTGATAAATTGGTTTTCGTTTCTTAAAAAATGCTTCACTTTTACATTCTCTCGGACTTTTAAGATTGTGATTAGCCGCGTTAAAAAACGTCCTAACAATATTTTTTTAAAAAAAGATCGATGTTTTGAAACCCCAATATCAAGTATGCTCTTTTGTTACCTAGTGAAGGTGGCCCTTTCATTTTCCAATAAATTAAAGAAGTAGATCTTTATTGCGAAATTTCCACTTAATTTGCAATCAAGTTAAGATTGGTTTATTCTGCGTCCAAAGACAACTACAGAACGCGTATCGAAGTGCTGTTGGCGGTGTTTGGAAAGTTAAAGGTTTTGAGGTCCCGTGCTGGGTTGCTATAACAACAGGACGATCAATAAAACATAGTCTTGATTTTTGATTCCTGTATTCCATTGTGGTCAGGTGGATGGGTTTAAACCCAATGAAAAGCAAGTTTTGAAAAAATAAATTATTTTAACAATTTTAAATAAGACCGCGCTATACAGAACTATAGGGATAGCTCATCCCGTCAAACTATACAATTGATTTTCTACTGGTGTTAATGATTTTTCTTTTGCGAAATTGAAAGTATACTTGTTACCTTTTATTATTCAAAGGTGCAATTGTTCGTCTGTTGATGCTATTGATTGTTAGTACAATGCAAAGTTTGTTCGCTTAATTGTGAAGTTTATGGAAGTGCTAATGAACGTTTACTAGCCGTATAGTTTCAACTGATGGCGTAAATGAATGTATATTTTGCGAAAGGTGTAATCTCAAATCGCCTTTCATGCCTTGGCTAAATGCCACCCTTGATTCATAATTGGAAACCAATTGAAACGTTCTCCCATTTTTTTTCAATATTGACTTCGAGTGTTACGAACCAATGGCGGATAGAGACGTAGATATAGAGATGCATTGTGGGTAAGGTGCATCGCATGTTCTTAGAAAAGCTCACATTTCTGTCGGGAGGAGGGCGCCACGATGTAGCTTGTGCAAGGGTTTAATGGTAAGTTAAAACTCATAGAAAATAACTCAATAACTAAAACAGATAAAATGGAATGTTTGGAAACTATTTTTTCACGGGGGAATGATATCATTGTTATTTGGTGTGTGTTGTTATTCAAGAAAAATACTGAAAGACCTCATTTCTTAAAATAATGGTCTATTGTTATAAAGTTATAAGCTGTATTTTGAAAATATATTTGAATAAAGAATACAGAATTAAGGAATTGCGATTCAGATGTAGGGAGGATGGTGCGGATTGAAGTGGATTATGAATCGAGTTCGTCAGTTCGTCGGATCGAATGAAAGTTCAGCTCACTGAGCACATGGTTTTGTGTATTAAATCTTGTCAATATCGAATTTATTTTCCTTGCTCGTTTATTTGTGGATGTTAAGATTACGTTATGTTATATTTGAAGTTATTTTCTTCAGATGAAGATAAATTTTAAGAAAGTTGATGAATTTGCAGCCCAATTGAAATATATCTCTTGGTAAATACCGCGTATAAACTCGCATGATTAGTTGCAGAGGAATCAGGAATATTATTTCAGAAGCCAGAGATGCGTGTTTATTCAATTACCATTGTAATCTAGAATTATTGCAAAGGGAAAAATAGCTAAGAAATAGAAATAGCTACAACTCGGAGCTTGGTGGTATCTTGACATATATATTGGGTTTATATATGTGACTTCCCGGAAGGCATGAATGCTTCCATTGAATTCTCTAAGATTTAGTGAGGCCAGTGGAGATATTAAATGTCTTATATTCAGCCTAAATCTTTTGGAATGCAAAATATAGTTGCACACAGATATCCCTTTCAATATTTTCAGGAGAGTCTTTAAACTGGTTTTCTTTTCATAAAAATTCCTCAGCAGTCGAAAACATTTATAGTATGTTAGTGTGGGAGTCAAACTCGGCAAGAAATATTTCAGAATGAAAATCTATACGCGTATACTGAGTCTTTGACCTATAAATTACTGTCGGTGTCTGCAGCTTATATCAAGCACAGCCAAAATCGTTGCCAGAAAAACTGCACTTGACATAGAACCGAATTCTAAAGGATTATTTGTCCTCTTTACAGGGAGCGAGTTGTCCCGGCAAGCCGAGCGAGATATCTCGGCTTACTGGGACGATAATAAGCTGGCATTTACGTGCAAAAATGTCTTCCCGCCTGGCCAAGACAAGTTCAACGTGGATTATTTTCCGTGACATCGCCCGTTCGTCGAACGCAGTCAATTTTCTTCATTTCGTCAAGATTTGGAACATAAATCCTTCCCCTTTTCGCTATACCTTGCGTTGTTCGCTGAATGTCTTGCATTGTTCGCTAAATAAAGCCGGAATAGTTACGTTACGTGTGTCACAACTGTCAAATCTTGTCCCGTCTGGCCGAGATATCTCGGCTTGCCGGGACAACTCGCTCCATGTAAAGAGGCCCTAAATTCCCAATAAACTACTGCTGCACACGGGTTTTGTTAACAGAGCTAAATTTGTGTGTTTACTTTACAACAAATTTAGACCGCTTTATAATTTTTCAATCTTACGAAACGAGGAACTACAAGATAGAAACGATTGAATTAAAGAATTTATAGTTTCTTTCTACAGATACAATAGGTTTCTGTTTGAGTAGTTTCCTGGAAAGTGTAACCTCTTTCATAGAATCTGCATTTGATTGCTAAAGATAGTAATACACTATTTTTTTTTATAAGAATCGTTGTTTTTCGGACAGAAGCGGGATATTCTTAAGTTTTGGCCGATTTTAGGCTGAAAAAATTCTTAGGAATATTCTTAGTTTCGGGAATATCATCGACACGGAGTTTCCTTTTTATATGATCGAGTGTTGCTCTCATCTGTTGGTGCCTCTTTGATTTCTTTTGGCTTTGCTTTTGCTACTTGTCGGAGCTGCAGTGTTAATTTTCAAGAAATATCGCCTTTTTAGTTTACATTTAAAATCGAGCTATATGAGTCGGAAACAAAAAGTTATTCAAATCTGGACTTTGTTTAGATACTATGGTAATGTGATCTTTTTCAAACATGCAAAGTGATACTGAGCTTCAGCATTATTCTTCAAATATTCTTTGAAGTTCAGCCAATTTCAACCCCAATTTTCTTATAAAGTATATTCTTGTAAAATAGAAGAGTGTAGTATTATTATGGTATGTGGATCATGCTCAGTTTAGAAATCAATATTCAAATTAATCAAATGAGCAGACTTTTGGCTTTGTTTCAATACTAGAGGCGTCTTTCTGTTCCTAGTTAATATTTAGAATCGTTTAAAAAGACACTAACAAACTCTTAAAGAAACTCTAAGTTAGGGTTTTTCATATAAAACCAGCTGGAAATTCTACTTGGCGTAATAAATTGTTTTTATGTGCATTTCTAAGTTCCTAGAAAGAAAGACTTCTTTCATAATTGCAAATAATAAAACTAGTGTGGGAATACCATCGAGAGCCTCTTTACTTGGAGCGAGTTGTCCTGGCAAGCTGCCGAATTCGTTTACATGTAGGCGGGCCATATCGGCAAGCCGAGATAACATTTTTATTGTTTTGTAGCTAAGATATCTCGACC
>JAOBRD020817056.1:0-13364 GCA_027575215.2 Hydrozoanthus sils
AGCTTGTTGAAAGCACCAAGGAAGCGGAAGTAAGTGTCAGCGCCACTACCAAACCAGTGATACTGCAAGACGGCGATGAGGTTTGTTCCCGTTCCTACCATCTCAACAAGATCAACGGACTCTCGCCGCTTCAAGTCGAACTGGAGATGATAAAGCTCTTTCCTCAGAACAACTTTAAGAACTTTTCTCAGCCTTTTGGTCGTGAGGCGTTCGAAAGGGCAGCTTGTTATAACGAGCTGCGACAATTCTGTAACGCCAATGCTGTGACGAGGGAAACTCTTGACAGAGCGCTGAGACAGTACGCTTTTGAAGGTACGGTTTTATTTATTTACAGTAACTCAGAACTGTAAAACAATTACAGTAGTCTTACCCTCGGTTAGTCGAACTCCCGATGACTCGAACATTCGCTAGTTCGAACCAAAACTCTTTAGAACTGTAAAACAATTACAGTAGACTTACCCTCGATAAATCCAACTCCCCATGACTCGAACCTTTGCTAACTCGAACCAAAACTCTTTAGAACTGTAAAACAATTACAGTAGTCTTGACCTCGGTAAGTCGAACTCCCGATAACTCAAACCTTTTCAGTGTTCCCTGAAAATTCGATTTATCAGGAGTCAACTGTTCTTATGAATATTTCGAGATGACATCAAAAAGGAGAAGCAACAATAGTACACGGGGTCGAGAAAAAGTGTTATTGAAAACGCAGCGTATTATTTTTCTTTAAAATTCGGCTCCTCCACATTAGAATTTGTGAATTTATTACGTCAGTTCGAGACAAAGGCTGTGCAGGTGCGCCGACAGTATTTTTGTCAGCGGTATCGGTAATCGACCATCCGAAAAGATGGCGGCTTTACGTTTTACCACAATGCATTGCGGACCTAACAGCGCTAGACGAGACTCAGACAAGACCAAAGTTCGTAAAACTCCTCTTTGTACAGGGTTCGTACTGGCCCTGGAAATCTTGGAAAACCCTGAAAAACTTTTGAAGCCCTGGAAATCCCTGGAAACTCCTGGAAAAGCCCTGGAAATGTTTTCTTAAGCGCTGGAAAATCTCATAGAGCTTCATTGAAAAAACTAAATTCGGTAAATGATGCATTTTTTTCGTTTCAAGTAAAGACTTAGTTTTTGCATGTCGGTATTACATTAAGTTCAATAAATACGAATTTTTACGACATTAACTACTAAAACGTTGTTTAAACGGGTGATTTGGAACGTTATTATTTTCATTCCGGGTTAAAGAACCCTAGAAAAGCCCTGGAAGAACGAAAAAACAGCCCTGAAAACCCTGGATTTTTGAAATTCTAAAAGTGTACGAACCCTGTTTGTACCAACAACACTTAACGTCAAATTCTCTATGCGTTTTTATAAGCAGATTTAGGTTATCCATGCGCTAAGAGCTGTGGTAAATATACAGGTTCGATCTTTTTCCGAATGATTAGTTGCGGTTGTTGTTACAGGCATGCTCCTCAAGGTTCCTGATAAATACGGAGAAATTGCTGAACAAGCGGAGCTGGACAAAGCATTTGAGTCGTATTCCAACCCGTGGGATCACCCATACAATAAGCTGAACACGCAAAAAGGCTCTTTGGATGGTTCGTTTAGAAACTTGGATGATTGGTGTTTTGTCGAACACTTTGACCAGAAAACTCTTCTTCAGGTAAAACTTAAGAATATTCGTGAAGCAGTTTATAAAATAACTTGAGTAAAATACGCGCTCTGATTGGCCGAGGACCATTTTCTAAATCTGGATAGAAATCACGAATGACGTCATCAGTTGTTATTATTATATAAAAATTTCAGAAGATATTTTCCGTGTTTCAATACTTTATTGGAAACACTTGGTATTGTTGGAAGAACACGAGAAAAGGTTTGGATCACGAACTTAAATGAGTTTCTTCTGAAGCTTAAACCTCGTTCGAACCAACTGCCATGGTTTGTGCTCGTTCACCCAGTTTACTTCCACTGACGAAATAAACAATTTAAAGTATAGAAAGTTGGACAGGGTTACAACGATCCTTGAAAATCCTGAAAAGCCCTTGAATTGGGGTCGATTTCTTGAAAATCGAGGAACAAGCGAAAGAAAAAAACAAACAAAATGTTAGAGTATTATTGATTAGACAACGAATAGAAAAGCTCAGAGAATTTTGTATTTCAACATTACGTTTCTTATCAAGGTATTGGAGGAGGCCCGCATGAGCCACCCGTATGCAGACACTTATTATTACAAGAAAGATAACACTCTGCTGTTGGCCCTACACAACCCACCCGGGCCCAACGCCCAAAGCTCATCTTCGTGGGAAACTAAACTGCACTCCAATGTTGGTTTTCGCAACTATTTAGAGCATGTGGTAAGTTGTTTTACCCATTCAATTACAGTAAGTTATCAACATCTAACTTCTCCCTACACATTATATATAAAGTAAGGCATTTTGTAATGTGAAAATGCGATTTAGTCATGCAAACAAGGTTCAAAGTTTAATTTTGGTTTTGAGTGCACGGGTAATACCGGGACTAAATTTCTAGGCGCACTGCCAAAATTTTAGGAGCACAGCCTAGGATTCTGAGAGCAAGAAAATCAAAGAAGTTTCAGACATTTATAACCAGTTGATCAGTGAGTAAGCGTCCTTTATATTGTTTTAATCCTGTGTTTGTTTGTTTCTTTCAGACACTTACTGAACAAGTTTGTTTAGTATGATTATCACCTTCTTTGTGCGACCTAAATCAGAATGTCGATATTTGGGCAAGTCGATAACTGACTGAACAAAGGGTGGGAGATTTGAAAAATTTTTTCAACCATAACGTGTGAAAATTTGCTTCTTTTTTCCCCTTCTTTGATCTGCTGATTGTCCAAATTGCCTTCGCGTAAACTAACAAAAATTTTCCTCTCGGGATGGGGGTAACACTTTCAGTTGACACATCCAAAAATTACCCAAGAGGTAGGGTTTTTGCTCTCAGCGGATCATGCGTCATTGATTTGCAGATGTTAAGTAAGCTCTCAGGAGATCCAGTGAAAACAATAGGGTGTTTAATTTTATGAATTTAAAAGTTAGTACCAGAACAATGACGATTCTTTGATACGAAATTTTTGTACGCTAAACAACTCATAAACGTTTTTTAGGTGGATTCTATCGGGGACTGGTTAAGAGAACAAGATCGTATCAAACAGGAAGCAAAGCGAACCCCGACCCCACCTCCACCAGCTCCAGAACAACCTGTTGTACCCCTCAAAATTGGCAGTCGCTATGGGCTTCAAACCAGAGCAGAGGTAGCCGCTCTTAAGGCTGTAGAAGATGAAGCCAAGAACAAGAAGGGAAAAGGAAAAAAGAGTGCTAGGGCGGGTTCCCGATCGCCTCGCCGCAGTGCCAGGGGGGACAGATCGGAGTCACCAGACAAAAAAGATAAAAGTAAGAAATGGTTCATCTAGGTAGCCAAAACGTCGTGGTCTAACCAGACTCGAATCGTGACACAAACAAATAGTTTTCGTAATTACCTTGTCATCGACGATGATTAGCATTTTTCACTATATTGCTAACCGTTTACCTATAGTTCAGTATTGATAAAGCGTTGTTCACTGTGATATGGCCTTAAGCAAGACACTTTACCCCACTTGTTCCAGTCAACTCAGCTGCATAAATAAGTACCAGTTCTGCTGGGTGCTTACCTGCGATAGATTAGTATCCTGTTCAGGGGGAATCAAAGACTCTCATCCGCTTAACACTACGAAAACTGGTAATAAGCGCCGGCCCAACGAGCGACTTGGGGGTTGAGAAAGGATTTAGTTTGACTGTGTTTTATTTAGTCATTTAATGTTGTTAAAGCCTTCTTTTAAGCTGTAATTAAAAGTCATTAAGAAATTGCACGGTAAAAGTTAACTCTTCATGAACGTTCCTATTGCTCAACGGAAAGCATCAATCCCTGACCACATCCATTAGATTTAAGCTGTTGCATCTTTAGATAAAACCGTACTTTTTTACCTTTACAGGATCTTCAGTAATGCTGATAACAATGATCAGTAGCTACGTTGTGATCAACTTAAAAATTGAATATTTTAAATTATCACCGTAGTACGTATTAAGGTTTTACTGTCTGGAGCGTTTTCTCTTCGTTGGAGCAAACTCAAAACTTTAAATTGATCGCAAAGACATTACTTTACTATCTCGCTGAACATTTTTTATAAGAAACCTTAGATACAGCAAAAAGTTTAATTTATGTATGTGGTCATAGCAAACCGTTAACGAAAATTTCTGAAATTTCAAAGTTTTAAAGTTCTTGTTGTTTAGTAAAAGAAAAGTATTATTACTTGTTTTTCTCGTGTGGAACAAGTTGCTAGTAGAACATTCTTGATGGTTATTTCCTTGCTTAGTCGTGGTAATTCTATTTGAAATCTTCAGATAAGAAGCGTGAGGGTTCTGGTTCTAGTCGACGCTCTGCAGGATCTCGAGCTCCTTCAGCTAAAGGCTCTCTGTCAGTGAAAAGTGACAAGAGGGGAGGGCGAAGCAGATCTCGAATGAGCACCAATGAAGAACCCGTAGATGCCGAGGTTCCAGCACCTCCCCCGCCTGAGGAATCGTATGCCTTTGTTGGTTATGATGTAGGGGATAATTTAGTGCACGCGTCTGGGTCCCTGACGACAATGTTCCCTTGCGATGGAGGCCAAATTCGTCTCGAGAAAACCGCGTACATCCATGGGGCAAGAAGCGTTAGAGTATCTGTCTTGAAAGATGGGAACATGTTTGTTCTTCACTTTCTAGAACCAATTGATGAGATTTTGAAGCAAGAAGAAATCGATGGTCAAGATGATAAAGATGGTAAGAAGCTTAATTTTTTTCGTTGACGAGATGTTCTTTGTTGACAAGATGTCCTTTCGTTGATGAGATGTTCTTTTTTTTGAGACATTCTACCATGATAAGCTGTTCTTCTGTTGATGAGATATTCTTTCGTTGATGAGATCTTCTTTCGTTTATGAGATCTTCTTTCGTTTATGAGAGTCAGACGTTTTTTCGTTGACGAGAAGTTCATCCGTTGATGAGATGATCATTCGTTGATGAGACGTTCTTTCGTTGATGCGACGTTCTTTCGTTGATGAGATGTTCATTTGTTGATGAGATGTTCTTTCGTTGATGAGACGTTCTTTCGTTGATGAGATGTTCATTCATTGATGAGATGTCCCTTCATTGATGAGATGTTCTTTCGTTGATGAGATACTCTTTCGTTGATGAGATGGTGTTTTTTGGTTCGTAAGACGTTCTTTCGTCGATGGGATGTTCTTTAACGAGACGTTCTTTCGTTGTTGAGATGGTTCTTCGTTGGTGAGATGCTCTTTGGTTGATGAGGTACACTTTCGTTGATGAGATTTTTTTGTTGATAAGGCGTTCTTTCGTTGAAGAGATGTTTGTTATAGATGTTCTTTCGTTGATGCGATGTTCATTCGTTGCTGAAATGTTCCTTCATTGATGAGATGTTCTATCGTTGATGAGATACTCTTTTGTTGATGAGATGGGTTTTTTTTATTCATAAGACGTTCTTTCGTCGATAGGATGTTCGTTAGTGAGACGTTCTTTCGTTGTTGAGATGTTCTTTCGTTGATGAGATGCTCTTTCGTTGATGAGATTTTTTGTTGATAAGGTGTTCTTTCGTTGATGGGATGTTTGTTATTGAGATGTGCTTTCCTTGTACGATGTTCTTTCTTTGATAAGATATTCTTTTGTTGTTGAGATACTCTTTCGTTGATGAGATGTTTTTTTGGTAAGAAGTTTTTTCGTTAATGAGACGTTCTTTCTTTGATAAGGTATTCTTTTTTTTTGATGAGATGTTTTTTTATTGATGAGATGTTCTGTGGCTATGAAATTTCAAGTAATAACAGGACAACACTGGAAAGTAACGAAGTTTTATTGTTCATAGTTCAACCGTAACTATAATTTGATATGTCGCTATTGAGTTTACAAGTTGAAGGTTTCTAAAACAAACAATTTGAAGCTCTAAAAGGTTGCCATTTTTACTGAAATAGAATCGAGGATATTAAGTAAAGAGCTATCCAAACCGTTATCCGATATTTCGTCGGTAGAAAAAGTTTTTCAGAGCCCCCTTGTGCAACATATGTACATCACTAAAGGCGGGAGTAAACCCAAACTCTTGTTGGATAGTGAGGAAGTTGAAAAATATATTTGAATAAGAACATTGAGTAATATCAGCAAACCGTCCCTCCTGGCAAGAAACTAGTACAGCTTTGGTTTGAGGACGGTTTGGCGTATTTACATCAAATACTAACTTCAAAATTAATTTTTAAACTTCCCAAAATATCACCAAATTCAAAATTCTCTTTAAAACTACCAATATTTAAGAAAAAAATACAACTCAAAACTCATCCAAAAAATCTTAAATTATTCAAGCTGACTCTCCTTCATTTTATCTGTGTTTTAAGCATAGCGATTTTGTAGATTCAAATCATGGACGGAGATATCGTAAGAAACATGTGGAAGAGTGGCCACAAAGCACGCTTTGGGTTTACTCCCGCCTTAAATTCATTACGGCAAAGTAATCTAGCAATCTTCTCTACCAACAACTTAGAATACCAAAGCATAAAGCTTCTTTCTTTTTTCAAGGTAACGCAAATGGAAAATACGAGACGATGAATGCGGCAGGTGGAACTGAAGAAGGTATCGAGAAGAGTGAGATTGAATTAAGTGAAAAGGAAACTTCTTCTAGCGAACATGGGGAGGAAAAAACGTTAAAACGTCGAAATCCAACACCGTTCTGCGACTTCAGTTCGTTAGTAGCTCATCTTAGCGATGGAATGATCCTTAGTTTGAGTGGCTACGGACCTGATGGGTCCTTAAAGAAGAAACAAGCAGGTAAAGCTGAGGCTTCAATAGTTGGGCCAGGTGGAAGTGACTCCGCCCAGGTGGCGCCAAACCCCACGCCCAGTCCCCAACCCAAGGCCGTGTCCCCAAAGGCAAGGAAAAAACAGGACGAAGAAGCAAAGAAATTGGAAGAGCTGCAGCAGCAGCAGCAGGTATCGAAGGAAAATTATTATTGTTATTATTGTTATTATTATTATTATTATTATTATTATTATTATTATTATTAACATCATCATTATTATTATTATTATTATTGTATTATTATTATTATTATTAATATCATTATTATTATTGTTATTATTATTATTATTAACATCATCATTATTATTATTACTATTATTATTATCATTATTATTATCATTATTTGTCATGATTATCGTTATTTTTATTATTGTTGTCGCAATTTGGTGTAACAATCTTGAAAACCTAGAAAAAATGAACAAAGTATTTTGTCCAAGTTATAATGCGTCAAATTCTGGCAGTTTTATCAGAAAAGTATTTGATTCTCTTTTACATTTTTAATTTTATAATCACTCAAAGTCACAAACGCGATAATCCTTGAAATAAAATTCTTGTTAAAGTCGCGCGTTCTCTGTCGACATTTTTTCTCAGTTTCTTTAAGTGCCAATGACAGTTAACATTTTGTTATCTCAGTGAATAGACCTTGCTAAATGACGAATAGCGGTGAAAAGTTTTGTCGAAATCTTTGGTGGTTCTCGAGATATTGACATTTAAAGATTTCAAGTGATAACGTCATTGCACGACAGGCAAATTTTGAATTTTTATTTTTAATCTGCTACAAATCCGTGATGTTTTGATGGATTTAAAATAATAAATAAAATGGTAATAATATTTATGATGATAATATTAATCTATCTAATTATTTGCTAAAACTACAGGAAGAAGAACGAGTGAGACTGGAGGAAGCAAAAAAGAAAGCGATTGAAGAGAAACTAAAGAAGCCATTTCAGCAGTTGTTTGTCTCTAGTCCAGACGGCCTCCGTGTCGAGTATTTTAATGACGGCTCGTATCCCAGTGAAGATGAAGCGGGTGGGGTGGTAGTTCGACAGGGATATCCAGTGAAGGTGAAAGCCTTACAGACCCGTGAGAGAACAAAGGAGACACCAGCTACAGGAGAAATCTGGCGAACTATCACTACAAATGGAACTGTTATAAAGGTACGCTGGTTTACACCTATTTCAAAAAAGGTTGATTTTTCGACATAGTCAATTTATAATACCCAGGTCACAAGAGATTGTGGGACTGAACTTGAGAGTAGGAATCGTTTAAAGCAAAATGGCGAACTACTGTTTGAGGTGAAAACGGCTTAAACTCGAAAGTCGTTTACATATTGCCATAACGTCAATTTTCGAAGCAAATATCAAAATTCGCGTCGGAATGGAAATGTTTTAAGCAGAACGAGTTGAATACGCAACGGGGACGTCTTTGCTATCATTTCTACGACGAGATGGTATGCCTCGAATTCCGTTTTAATACTCTTAGTGTGACATTCACAGCTTCACCGGCTGAAATCCCAGAAGCAGCTGGTTTAGACGGGGCTTTCGAATCATATCTTGCGAAAGACCATGAGATCTCAGAGCCAATTGAAGCAATAAAAGTTTTATACAAAAAAAGTCTAAATTAGAAACACAAGAAAAAGCTTTCAGAATCGGAGCAAATATATCGAGTGAGCTGCCACTTCATTAAGAGAACTAACCAAAAAACAGTTCAGAAAGAGGCTTCACACTGCTCTAGAAAAAGCGACGACGTCGAGAATTTGGAAAAACAACGAGCTGGCGTTATTTTTTCCCAGGCGCAGCAATTCGAATGGGACAAACTTGTACTCGTACTCCAATTCTAAAGCACTCTATTTTTCAAATAAGCACAGCTCTACGTAAGCGACAATTTTAAATACACGATGGTGTTTTTACTGCATTGCGAACGTAAATTCCAAGATTTGTTAAAGTTTCAATTAGAAAGAGTTTCACTTCTTTCAGCGGCTCAGCCTGAGTTTGTTCTTAATTTTCGGCCAATTTGAGCCTCGTTGTTCTTATAAAGTTGTTCTTATAAAAAAAGCGTGTAATTCTAACGTCATCTCTTTATTTTATGTATTTATATATGGTTGCTGCATGGTTCAGGTTTTTTTTCGTTGTAAAACTGCTTTAACTTCGTTTCTAGTTCGTTCCTTTTCTTTTTATTGTTTCGTTTCAAAGCACTTTGTTCTTAAATCGAAATATAAATAACTACATTATAGCTAGAAATTCTTGTGTAAATATATACTGACTGATCCTCCCCTACTAGCTAGGCTATTCGCTGATCCGCTTGTGATAACAAATTGTTGATATATTTGTTAATATTATGGTTAAATTGAAGTTGAAGTAGGCAAAACTTGTGTTTTCTAAATGTTCCTGTTTTTCCCCGTATATAGCAATTAACCAGCGGCGGAGTGGAGGTTCTTTTTCCAGATGGAGCTGTTAGTAGCTGCAAGTCATTTCCAGTTAAACAATCTCAGGCTTCCAGTAAGCCAGGCAGTGCAGTGGGCACCAAACCCCCTCAAGATACGGTTACTGCCCCAGGCAAGAAAGGAGGTCGGGGGGCTGGTGCAAGTCAAAAGTCAGTCGAGGATCCCTCGGTACCAGCGATTTCTGAGCAGGAAAAAATAGCTGAGTGGCTGAGTACGGGAGTTGATGGCAAGCGAGTTTTAACGCAGCCTGACGGCACCCATGAGGTTCTTGCTAACATCCTGTGTTCTTTTGCCTCCTGTCCACACACTGAACAGGTTAGAAAACAAATCATATTTTTAGAAGTTAAAGTGCTACTAGTGCGGAAATCCAAGATCCGAGAACAAACACGCTGAAGTGTGTTTTTTCGAGGCTCAACGGTGGTGTTTTTTATCCGCCATTAATCGAGAGCGAATCACCTATGTCATGCTAGGTTGACTACAGACAACGGATATGACGTCAACGTGTCAACCCGCTCCGATTTCAAATTAACTGTATTGTATACAGAGAGGCCAAATGGGTTTCTTTTGTTGTTTTATCACCATAATATTATTTTTTGGGTGTGTTTTGCCTATGGTTGGCATTATGTACGTAGTTTTGGTTGTCCTTAAGTCATTGACGTCATATGGCGATTCGCAACTCTGTAATGGCGGACGAATTTTTCGCTCATTTCATCGGGAAAATAAAGACACTCGCAGAGCTACTACACAATTTATTATTCTTGAATTGTTAACTAGCTTTGTAACCTGTAGATCGGCATAGAAAATGTTGAAAAACATTCAGGTCGGTTTTTGCACTAGTAGCACTTTAACTAGAAATTTAGGTAAGGTACTTAAGGTGTATGGACCTTTTTCATGAATGGCGGTGATTTCAATATTTTTATTCAAAGTAGTCGCACTAGCTTCGTTTTAAGTAGCACATTCTTTTGAAAGTTTAACTCAAGAACGAGACTAGCCAGGCTAGTTTGAATGGACACAAAGAATATTAGAATCACTGCAATTTGAAAAAGGTCTGTGCGTGTTAGACATTTGAGCGTTTATAGTGCTTGCAACCTTTTTCTTTGTTTTCTTATCTAAAAGTACATATTTTCAAATGAGGATCCCGAAAATCAATTTTGATTTGAACAAAAAGCATTTTTTTACCAATCTTCAGAAAACAGTAAAAATTGCCGCCATTTTACTACACCGATCGCCGAATCAATATGACCTCAATTAAGGAACGTGACGTCAATATGACGTAGGTTAAGGAAAACTGTTCCATTTTGAAATGACGTGTTTCGGTTGTAGTTCCAGACCCCCCTCGTTAATTGCTATTGTATTTATCGAGTTTGAAGACCCTGCGTACTAGTACAAAATCTTCCTCTCAGGGGTTTCTCAAGACGTAACACATTGAACTAACTTGTTGTGTTTTAACCGTAGGCACTAAGAACACGAGAGGACAATGTGGTGATTGTCGACCGACCAAACGGCACTCGTGTGGTTGAACATGCTGATGGTACCAGAATCACAACATTTTACCAAGACGTTCAGGTAATCTATGGGACATTATAACATGTTCAGGAATTTTATACAAAATAAGTTCTTTTGTAATTAGAAAATGGAAATTGATCAAACTTAGAAAGCTACAGAAGATGAAAAGCGACATTCTTCTAAACTGGTAACATAAAAGTTATGGGGTCTAGTTGGGAGAATTTAGCAATACGTCATTTGGCATGTATATTTCGGTAATTCTGTAATGAGAAAATGGAAATTGATCAAAAATAGAAAGCTACCGAGGATGAAAAGCAAGATTCTTCTAAACTGGTAACAGGAATAGCATGGGTTCTAGTTAGGAGAATTTAACGTTCAGAAAATATGCCTTATTTTGTAGGCTGTTCATTGTAGACCTGTTTTGGGAATGAAGAGATTGCATATATATCATTGTAGCTCTCAGTTGCTGTCATTTCGAGGTGATGAAATCAGGTTTATCTCTGATCCTACAAGCAGCTATCCATTTTCTGATTTCCCCTTTATAGAATCGCTTCATCTTGCAACTGAAAATAAAAGTCGCCGGAAGGATAGTCCGCAGCTGTTTTGAATCCTGCGGCTACACGATGCAGCATTGCATGTAATGTTGTACGAAATAGAAACCCTTCGTGTAGCCACCCGGTAAAATAGTTGCTTACAATGTTGCAGGAGTAGGATCGATTTTACCTCGCTCAGCGCTGCGTGCAACAATTTCAAAGGTGGCTACACGGTGCAATTCTCCCTTTGCACACAACGTTGCACGCGATGTTGCATCATGTAGCCGTGTCTTAACTTACGTGCATGACTATTCTTTCTGTATTATCATTTGAGTTGAGAGTGGTAACGTCTTGTGCTTAATCACTCATTCTAGAAACAGACGCAGGTAGCCAATCACGAGACGGGCGAGGAAGCTCGATACACAAGCGAAAGAGTTCAGTTTATTAAGGTTGAGTGCTCTGGGTTTGCTACCGTGACGTTCCAGACCAACACCGGAGCTTGTGTTACAACCTGGGGTAACGCAACCAATATGGTCACACAAGCCAACGGTTCATCCGTCATGTCTAAACCCGATAACTCGCGCTTGCAGATAGACCAGAAAGGTAATGTAAAGTTTCCATTCCTTTTTGAAGCTGTCATTCATTTACAAACATTACTTTACAGACAATTTAAATAAGTTACAGAGGCTCGGTTAATAACTATTATTTGTTATTGTTATTGTTGCTGTTGATACCATTAACATTGCTGATATTATTGTTCATATTCTTTTTTATTCTATATTCCAATTCTCCCATTTTCTTTTGTTCTGTTATCTCTCTACTAATACACACAACAAAGTTTCTCGATTCTGATTGGTTGAAAGCAGTGCTGTTCTTCGTTAATTCAGCGCAAAAAGAGTGAAATCAATGCAATTTACCTAACGACTACAACTATGACTACAACTTCGACTACAATGCGACTACGACTTCGACCACGACTACGATTATATACGACTTCGAGTACGACTACGACTTGGAGTACGACTAAGATTACTACGACTGCTACGACCACTACGATTACAACTTTGGTTTCGACTAAGATGGTTTGGAATACGAGTACTACTACTATGATTACTACGACTGCTACGACTACTACGATTATGACTATGATTAAAACTACAACGAATACAATGACTACGGCTACTACGATGACTATGACTACTTCTGCTACGACTACTACGACTACTACGACTACTACGACTGTGACGACTACGACTACCGTGAATACGATTACGATTATGACTTCGACTACGTTTGCAGTGACGACTATGATTATGACTTCAACCTCGATTACTATTATTCTTGTTTCGTTGATGGTTCTTTTTATACTGATTAGAAACTCTTTCTATACTTGTAATTTTGTTGTGTATATCATTAAAAAGTAACCACTCGACTTTTCTCGTTCAATTTTGAAACAGTTTTCTGAAATTACATTCGCTCTACAGGCTCGTGCAATTTTGATACTTTTTGAAAAACCCACTAGTGCAAATTATTTCCATCTCCGGACTCTGTTCGTCTTCATATTATCCTGCTATTGTCTTCAAGCGCTTCCGAAATCACAAGATCGAGTCTCCCATTGATGGATTCGTGTTACATACATAACACTTAAAAATCAACAGCAAGGTCTTTACTAGGAAATCTTAAACCGATGATCATTCTATAAGAACGAGGTTTAAAATTTCCTAGCAAGGACCGAACGAATGACGTTAATAAGTTATTCATTGTTTGTTTGTTTTTAATTTAGTTAGAAATTTAAAAAAGAAAGCAAAATAGAATAAAGCGGTAAAGGGAAAAGGCCGACAATCGTTACAAAAGAGTCCTGCCCTCAGCAACCAATCAAATTGAAGGATTTCGTCCGGCCAATTAGTAATAGGGAGTTTAAGATAGGAGTACGAAAAATCGACGATTACGGCTAAAAGAAAACCCACTTCTCGCCTGCCCTTTCGATCAAGTGTGGCT